>JAPMLY010000748.1:0-37500 GCA_026401115.1 Tetraselmis chui
CCGACAACTTTACCATCGAACTCCGTGGGGACCCCTCTCTCACCCTCGCCGACATGATCACCCGCGACACGTTCGATAAAACCCTTAACTTACTAGGCACAGGCAAAGCCCCCGGCCCCGACGGCATCCCCATCCAAATAGTCAAATTCTTGCCACCGGCGACCCGCTCCGCCCTCTTATCTCTCCTCTCCCTCCTCGCCCACAATTCCTACACCCCTCCTGAATGGTGCCACAGCACAACATGCCTGCTACGTAAAAAAGGTGACCCCACCCTCCTCGACAACTACCGCCCTATCGCCCTCATGAATAACCTCCTTAAGCTATGGACCGCACTAATTTAAGCTGCAGGCTCGACATACGCCGAAACCCACGGCATCCTCAGCGACCAACAAGACGGACTCCGACAACACCGCAGCATCCACGACGCACTTTCATCCATCATCATGACGATGGAGGACGCGAAACTCCACAACAAAGACATCTACGTAATGTACGCGGACTTCAAAGGCGCGTTCAATGCCGCGGACCACCGCATCATGTTCAAACACATGCGCCAACTCGGTATGCCCCCCACCTTAGTCGACACATGCGAGCACCTCTACGGGGTCTTAACCACCGACTCCATTACCCCACACGGCCCCACCCCCTGCATCGACATTAATCGAGGAACCCTACAGGGAGACACCCTCTCCCCATTTCTATTCACCCTCTTCCTCGAACCCTTCCTTCGATGGCTCACGGTGGGCAGCCGGGGCTATCGCCCGGCCCCCCCTGCAACTAACGTCGACCCCACGGAACCCACAGCCACATACCCAGGCCACGGCTTCGCCGACGACCTCAGCCTCGCCACGGGCTCGACCCCCAACATGGCCATCCAACTCAGAAAACTGTCCCTCTTCAGCGCCTACACAGGTATGACCGTCAACATCCGAAAATGCTGCATCACCGGCGCCCTTTGGCGCTCAGGCAACGCCCTCTCTCTCGCCAACATAGCCCTCCTCGCATCCCGCCTCCAAACTCAGTTCATCACCATCAACTCCGCCCCGGCACCCATCCCCTCCATAGGCCCCTCGGACACATACCGCGTCCTCGGGGTAGAACTTAACACCTCCCTCACCTTCACCAAACACTGGAACGAACTAAAACGTACTACCGCTGCCCTCATCACTGCCCTATCCACCTCCCCACTAACACAATCCCGCAGACTCAGGGTCATCCGTGGACTCCTCATCGGCAAACACTTCACCCTCCAGCTCGGCCTCTTCACCGACTCCCAACTCATCACCCTCGAAGGACAAATATGCCGCGCACTCCGCTCCGCCGTCTCCTCGGTACGTAACCTCCCCCGCACCGCCCTCCACCGCCCTACCTCAGACCTAGGATACGGCCTCCCGTCCCTCAAAGCCCACGCAGCCCAACTCACTGTTTGCCACCTAAATAAGATCATGAACACCTCAGGATATCGAGGCCACATGGCCTGCGCACACATCCGCACCATCTCCACCACATACTCCCACTGGCCCACTGAATCCATCGTGTCAGCCCGCTACACCCCACCCACACTCAAGTACTTAGTAAGAGCTCAACGCGACGCCGGCACTATGTTTCACAACATCCCTCCTCTCTCCCTCACCAACCCCATTGCTTCCACAATCCGCGCCCACTTCACCAGACAAGACAACACCCTCCTCGTATCACTCAGAGAAAGAGCCACACACATCACAGACCCCCACACATACAAACATGCATACTGCGAATTCTCCCCCCGCAAAACACACGCTTCCCTCCCCCCCGTCTCACTCCACTCTGGAAAAATAACATAACCACATGGCCCCAAGTCCTCCTCCGCGCCTCCCCCTCCTCCTTCATCTCCAAATCATGCAAATCCATGTCCAAATTCACGGGGACCACCATCCCAATTTCAGTCCCCATTCGCCTCCTCGCAGCAATTCTTACCGAACCCTCCAATACTATCCACAACCGCCTCCCAATCACAAGCCTCACTCCCAAACAAGCACCCCCCCCACCACTATCCACCCCTCCTCGATTCCCCTCCTCTCACCACACCTCCCCCGCTCTCTCCCCACCCTCTCTTCTGGCATCTACACCTCCCGCACCCGAACCTTCCCCCCCCCACTGCACCCACCACACACATAGACACAGAATACCTAACCCCCTCAGACCACCACTACCCCCCATGCGACGTCACGCGCATCATTTCCAAACACAAGGACACAGAAAACGGCCAAACACAGTACATGGTAGAATGGGCCCCGGAACACCTCACGGAATGGGACATACAACTACAACTCGACGACGGCTTCCGCCGCATCTCCTCCACCCCCACATCGGTATGCCTCCCCACCCCCTCCCCCGCCGCCTGCTCCATCTGTCATGACCCACTGCACACAGAACCCACCTCCACTTGCTGCACATGCCCGCACTTTGCCATCCATTCCCAATGCCGCCCAGCTCAGGGACCCGCCACATGGCAGTGCGACTGGTGTGCTCGCGGCCAACAACACAACCTCTCACCCGCCTCCGCGAGGTCCATGCCTACAACTACACGACACCATCAGTGAGACCCCCTCCGGCCCCACCGCCCTCACCGCATTTAACTCCGGCTTTGTCCCCTCCACCACACCCATTCTGCCAGAACCCGGACCCCCTCCATGGTCACACCCCCTAATCACATTCAACCACGACCCCATCCACCCCGATCTCGACATGCTCCCTACCGGTAAATTTGCCACCCACACACACCCATCACTACACGACACCACCGTACTATGCACTCCCAACGGCCGCGCGGTCACCACCCTTAACGGCCCCCGCGTCCGCCACCTATTTCAACTCTTCCGCCCCGACCTCTCGCAGCACACGTTCGAAGAGGAGGTCTAGCACCTACTCACCCGCCTAGGCTCCCGCTCAGAAATCCACTCACCCACACCCGCCACCACCACCCGTAATAGATGGGCCACTAGAGAGGACCTCCTCACAGCTCTCCGCCACACATTCCACATACATACAGAACTATACTCCGACCCCCTCAATAAATCCCTTCACTCCCACACCTACCACTCTCTTTACCCCGAAGACATAGTCCTCATCTAGCGGCAGCAATGCCCCACACACATGGCACGGCACCAACATCGCCAACCCAGAATACGACCACGAATGCATGCGCCGCGCCATGGAACTCTATGGGAGCTTTCCTTGTTCTCGACTTACCGCACTTCGTCGGCACGATCACGCAATCCATCCGCCCCCCCCATAGACCCAACCGTTATCTAAAATTTTACCGCTGGCCACATTTCTCCGAGCTTGCTCGGCTGCGTCGGATGTAGCGCGAACATATTGGCGATGATGTACCTGGCGTGCGATACGATGCGGTGGGTAGGTCAGGTGCTGCATCGCTTATTTAGATTGTAGTTATCGGTTTCCCGCGAATGGCCATAAAGTGTTTAATTATACCAAACACCCTCCCCGGGGGGGAGTAAAACCCCCGAACACCCTTGGAGAGGTTGGATTAGGTGGTTAACGGTCTAGCCCTGACTTGTAAGTTCCCTGTATGGCATAGTTGGGAGGGCCCAGAGACAGCAGCCGACGCATCCGGCTTTTGGTGACAAACCGGCGCATACGGTACATGTTGTAAACAATTTCAATTTCAATTTCAATATACCAAACAACACCATGTTTTCGACCCCGTACTACTGCCATGTCACATGGTCTCATGCGCAAATAAACCACATCAGCACCTTCCTTTAGATATGAAGCTTTCATTACGCTTTTCAACTTTGGATTCTAGTGACTACTCAGGAAGTGGTGGTCACTACCCCCAGAAAATTTACGGTCTTGTGCGCGAAAGTAGTGTTAATAGGTACAGTAGATTAAGCGTTGAATTGTTTTCCTCTTCTTCGTAGCCTTTCAAGAAATGACACGAAATATATGAGAATATATTAAGTTTCGTTTGGATCTAAAAAGGCGACGATATGGGGACGAAACGTCAATCTACCAAGCGACTACAACGTGTAGTCGCTTTGAAACGTGCGCGGCAGCCCAATTAGTCATTAACATTTTTCACCCATATGCGCGGTGACCAACCATCCGATGGCGGTCCGACTCGCACCAATATCAACTTTACATATATGGACGCGACGATATCGTTGCTCAAAGTCTGTAGTGTGGCGCGACATCTGCAAGTTGCGTTGGGATGACCTCGCCCATGTTCGACGAGGTGTCGATGGCAATGCTACACGACTTCGTCGACGCTTGCGCTGCATCGCATTCACTGTCGGAAGCTCTGCGACTCGGAAAGGTGCGTAGTGGGGAATCCGCGGTTAAGAAGTGGTGCCACAGACGACACCATTCGGTCTAGCAATGGCTCGTCTCCACCGATACAAAATACAAAGGACTATTAGACGTCGGTAATGGTATGGAATTTGTGGAGACTCTCTAAAGCTTCGCTGCAAATTGAGGGAGCGACTATTCATTTTTAGTTTGCGTCACCAGCAACTACCCGTATGTGGAATCGTCTCGTGAGGCAACACTCGAGCATGATGGCGGACGATACCAAGGACGGTCTCGAGGTGAGTCCCATATGCTGTCTTTCAAATGCCAATGTACTCCTTTCCTTTCTACGTAGTCATGCACGCGGAAAGGAAAGGAGTACAAACTCGTGCCGAAATGCTAGTGCTAACAAATTTCTTTAGCTGATAGCATCCACCTTCTTCCTATGCGCCCACCATTCCGCTCGCGCAACCCACCCGCCCTTCCGTGGTCCAGCGCTGAATAGAAGTAATACCTCTTAACATGTGTTTTTGTGCATGTTTGTCCAAAATAATGTAAGCAGGCTGTCATCGGTTGCCGAAAATGCTTGATGCCAAAAAAGTAACGACGATTGGAATAACTCAGCGTCCGTACAAGCGCAAACTGTATATAGTACTATAAGTATATGTAGTAGTAGTACTACATAGTAGTATAAGAGCTACTGGTAGAGTGGTAGCATGTCAATGGTGCTTCCCGTACGGTACGTGGTACTTGTGATAAGACCATTATTCATGATTATTAGTCTATTGGCGATATAGTACTGCCTGTAGCATCAGTTGCTTTGATCGCAATAAAAACAGTGCATACAAATAAATCAAAGGCGGTGCACTACGCTGTAGCAGAGGAAGACGTGGTCGACTTGCCGTATGAAGTGTAAACGGTAGCAGAGACCCTGCCGCAGTACGCACCTGATTGCCTTCTCGAGCTGGTCTGCTGGAGGGAAGCTATTTGTATAGCTTTCACGATAACAACGGCGGCAAGCAACGGTGAACAGTCGTTGACATTGGCACCGGCTCACAATACAGTAAACGCCAATTTTCCAAAACGTTGCGTCAGCATATCGCTATTCTGAATACCACCTGTACGTATCACTGCGAGGAGAGGAGAGTACAAGGTGAAGCTGCCTCCGTGATCAATCTACATTTGTCCACCGCTTCGGTGTCGATCTGGCTCGCCGGCCACCTCAGCAGCTGGCTACCAATTCTGCTCACAAATTTTGCCAGACCAGGTTAGGCGGCGGGCGCGCTGACTTTTGGTCCAATAACTTCTCTCAAACCCTTTCCTACTGCCGTGTTCGGTACTCGGGCCTGCGTGCGTAAACACATCTTTGAAAAGTACCGACTGCCGAGTTTTGCTACAATTCCGTTCTTCGTGGCTCTGACAGGTTCAATTCCGGTGTGAGCCGCTTCAGTTGGCGGACCTCGAGGACGGCAGTGGTAGTGTACATGTCGGGATAATTCCAGTGCTTGAGTATTAGCTGGTCCAAGGTGGGACGAGGAGTGTCAACTGCGCAAGGCGGTGTTCAGTTATAGGGACTAATTGAGCGCCTGCCTTGTCGCGATAATTGTTTTGACTTTTTCCAAGATCTTCAGAACAACAAAAATAATACTGTACCCGCGTAGCGCTTGGATTATTTATTGGGGAATCCAGTTGTTCATACATATGTTAAAAGGACTAGCGAACAGACATAGCAGCGATATAGTTTATCTCCGTCGCAACGCCTTAGGATATTAACGTCATATCAGTCGCAGATGAGCAGGCTGACTTATTCTGTCGACCAGCGGTAAGCGGCACCTGTAGTCTGAAGCAGGTCACCATATCGGCTGCTATTTTGTGTGCAGGACCAGCTACCCTAACCCACGCACGCTCGCGAGCTTTGACAAAGTTCCCGCCCTTATGGATTCAAAGGAGACTTCGGCCGGCTCGGCCAGCATTATGTCAATCTTCCGTTCATACAAGGGTATGACATGGAGCGAACGCATGGTGAGTCAGGCCTTTCCCCCGTTATTGTCCTCTCTCGCATCATGCTTCTAATAGTCCTCTAGTTTTTGGTGTTTTAAACAGCGTGTAAAGTTCTGAGTCTTGTCGTGGTCGTATGCCGCCATACTCTTGCCGTATCGGTCGTGGCCACACTCACAACTACTATTTGCATCAGCTGGGTAAGTATGACTACAGGCAGCTCTGCACGCCGGTGCTCATTGGACGTGAGACCCATAGCAACTCAGCATTCTTCGGCAAAGACGAGCCGATTCCAATCCTGCTGGGTGAGTATCACACTTACTAGATTCCCGGCTTCAAATTATAGTAATTATTTGAACTACACTACACTACAGCAAATATCATCGTTACACCCCTATCGTCTGTGCTGCAGCCATCCTGATGGGCTTCCAGCATGCGCTTGGAGCGGTTGGTGGCAACGTGCTCCTGGTCACTCTTGGCACGTTCGGCGCGCCCCCTGAGACACGGTATGCACTAAATTCTTACTTCAGTAGTCCAGTCGTTCAGAACGACCGCCGGGTAGTCCACTTAACTAGTCAGATAACAAATTGTAGTCGACATATCAGTTTTCAAAATTCGCAATACTTGCTGAATAACTCAATACAGTGGAAAGTCAACAAGACAGATTCGTCCGACAAGAGCCGAGCACGAATGATGACTGTTGCTGTGTTGTGTTTGGCTTTGGCAGAGAATACCTCATCGCCTGCGCCTTCATAATCTCTGGTCTCGTATCTATACTTCAGATCTGTGCGATTCCGGTGCCCTTCACCAATGGCCGTGTCCAGATCGGCACCGGCCTTCTCTCCCTCGTCGGCACCTCCTCTGCCTTCGTATCCCTGTTTATGTCCCAAGTCGCTGGCCAGATGGCGGTACGCACATCCTCCCTGGTCGCTGTGTCATCCTCGACTCCCGGTCCTTTGCGCTTGTTGTACCTGTGCCTGCCTCGTGCCTCATGACTTGCCTTCTTTTATCAAATGTACAGTAAATACTTCACGTATGATTTGGGGTACATTTTTAATCAATATTTTTCATTTTGTACGTACGGGTTGTCCGCATTAAGATATTCCCGCTGCTACTGGTACCTTACGCGTTTATATTTATATTATTATTCCGAATGAATATTTGCAAAATCTAATTATCTTCGACCTTTTTTTGGATGAAGCGGAATCACATTTAATTTATATGATTCTTTTCTATCCTGCCGGTTGTACTTCCCTCCTGACCAGAATTATCCGGGAACGAGCTGGAAGCAGGCGTACGGCGGGGTGGTGGGAGCGCTGACCGTGTCCTCTCTCATCGGCCTCCCAATGGCCGCTCTCCCGCCCAATGCCCTCCGTCGAGTCCTACCCCCTGTGGTCAGTGGCATCACGGTGGTCCTCATTGGTACCTCCTTGTCCGACAGCGCCCTGCAGTACTGGGGCGGCGGCGTGCTATGTGCCGGCTACGTAAACATTCCCGCGGGCGTCTGTCAGGTGGTTAACCCTGCCACTGGCGAGTTTGTGCCCTCCACCAACTGTCACATGGCTCCCGGTACCTACCCGTGCCCCGGAAACGGCGATGTGCGGCTCCCTTTCGGTGAGAATTTCTTACAGTTCGCTCTACTCACCGATGAAGCGCCCATCTTTCTAATAACTCGCCCTCGGCTGTACTCTGTTAATTTTCGACTAACATATTTCGACTAACGACGCTCCCACTCACTCGCAGGCTCGCCCGAGTACCTCGGTCTCGGACTGGCCACCCTTGTGATTGTGATTCTTGTGGAGGTGTTTGGCAGCCCTTTCTTCCGTAGCGCCTCCGGTGTTGTGGCGATCTTGGGCGGGTAGGTCGTCGTGTGGCCGCTGCTTGTAGTTAATAAAACTCGCACCGGACTGCTCTGACTGGTCTTGCAGTGGCGCCTGTTTTTGGCCGCCCTCTGATATTTTAGATTCTGCAACTCCGCAGATTTGCCTTCGCAGCGTGTTTTACTTACGACGGCCTACGATATGTGAGCTTCGACCAGGTGACCTCCGTCCTGAACTCCAACCTGTCCAACCTCCAGCACTATGCTGTCAATAATTTAAACCCAACTTACGCGTCTCGGCTGGGCTAGAATGTTTTTAGCCGTAACGCTGGTTCCGTCTTTTTGGGGATGAGGGATAACCGCAGTCGCACGATGTCTATGTGAAATCTTGTTGGGAAGCTTGGATCCTGGCGCGGTTTTCCACATTTCACCGACTCAGACGATACAATTGCGATTATCGCGACCAGCACGTGCAGCGATTGCGGTGCACGGTTTTTTCGCTGTCGTAATTCCTCACCACTCCTACCCGATGTCGTCTGGCCCGTCACAGTGCTCCTCGCCATCCCTGCCCGCGGCTAAAGAGATAAAAAGCAAGTTGTGTCTGTCGCCTGCGTACGGGCACCACCACTATCTCTTCCGTCCAGCAAGAGAGCCACATAGCGCGCGCGTATGTGTTCATCTTCTGCCGACCGCCTGTGCGCCTAAAATTATCTGCTGAATTTGTCGTACAATGTCTGCGCTTTTTGATAATTGATATCACTACTCCTTATTTTTTCCCCTGTCCGTGCTCATGTTGTTCTTCTTGTAATCAAGACTATCTTTTACCGTTTAACCCGTATGTAAGTCTGTCTCTGCGCCTGATACTTCCATATTTTTATTGTACGATCGCATAGACTTGTACTCATTTAATTACAGAAAAACTTTATTAATTACAAAGAAAATGCAGTGGAGGCCACCAGGCAAAAAGATGAAAAGCGGAAAAACCTCATCTAATGTACTCATTTAATTCCTGTTGCAGAATAGACAAAGATGGAATGGCTGTGTAAGCATTGTTTTTTCTTCCTTTCTTTCTTTTTCTTGCTTGGTGGCCTCCACTGCTTTTTCTTGTAAGGAATTTTTTAAATTAATACTGTGTAAGCATTTAGTCGGGAAGCCACGGAAAAGCGAAAGGGGAAAAGAAACGCAGCAAATAGGAGCCTACAAAGAAGGTGGATTACAAGAAGAACAGCATGAATACGGACAGGGAAAAAGGGAGGATAGCAGTTAAAGCAGTAGTGGCAGGAGAGCGACCAATAAAGTCTTAGGTGCTTACAAGGAAAAACAGCATAAGCCACCAAGCAAAAAGAAGGAAAGAGGGAAAAACCCTAAGCCCAAGGAACATTTCGAAAGTCTATATTCGAAAGACAATCACCCGACTTTTCATTTTCGCGGATGAAACATGATGCGATTTTCGGAAATACGGTTTGATGCCTGTATAATTCAGTTTCCGCTGCACTAAAATCGAGATCCGCCGGCCCTGAGCTCCAATATTGGACTGCCGAATATGCTGACTAATATTAATGTATTTATTACAAATAAATTATGTAGTGGAATCCACCGGCAACAGCAGTGTGCCTGATGCCTACTAAAGCCAGTGTGCCTGATGCCAGTGTGCCTGATGCCTGCCTACCAATGCCTAATATGCTGGCTTACATTCCTTCGGCAACAGCTACTAGTGCTGCCGCGCATGAATCCTATCGTCTGCCTTTGTCGTTGCGGCTCGCGCCTTTTCGCTACTTGCATCGTTACATCGTTGAAACTCTGTTGCCGTATTTCACCTTTCGTTATTTCCGGACGAAAGCGGGAAACGGTTTCGATGAGCACTGTCCATTCTTCTCTCTCAGTTTTTTTACCCTTTTCATGCGCTGTGTTTCCTGTCTGTAGAAAGTGATCAGTGTAAAGCGAACGTGGGTGCTGTGAAACCTTTTACGAGTATTAATTCCTATTTATTTTCACAGCTCGAGGCGGCGCCCTGGTTCACCTTCCTGTGGACCGACCCCATCCCGATATCCTTCTACTTCCCCGCCTTCCTGCCGGGCCTCATTCTCAGCTTTGTCGACATTCTGGACACCATCGGCGACGTGAGTGCCACGAGCGAGGTGTCGAGGGTGGCGCCGGACGGGAAGCAGCACATGAAGCGCATCAAGGGCGCCATGCTGGCTGACGTGCTGGCCACCGTCATGTCTGGCGTGGCCGGAGGTACGCCCACAAACGCCCGCATACTCAAAACATAACACAGAGAAACACGTGAAACCACAAGTGAACTACCCTAGTCCTACTGTACTTCAGCTGCAACATCTCCCCCGCTCGTCTCGTGGCAAAGCGCCCTTCGAAAATAAAGTTGGGAAGTCGAGCGATTCGGAACTCACTTGATATAGCTAAAAATCAGTATATATATATTATTAACTGTGTATGATTCAGTATATCATTCAGTAACCATATACTACCACCCCCTCTCCACCACCTTCCGTCGTTGCACTCGTGGGGTTTTTAGTTACAAGGATAAAAGGAACTCTTTCAGTTGTTAGAAAGGCACAACACATAGACAGAGCAATGATATAAACCCGTTTCCGAGAAAATATGCCATCATCGATGAAGCGGCTCGAAAGTCGAGTACTCCCCTTGTTACCGATTCCCCTTTGCGCTGTCGCCGCAGGAATGCCCGTGACTACCTTTTCCCAGAATAACGGCATCATCGCAATGTCCAACTGCGCCTCCCGCATCGCCGGTGCGCCCTCTCGACTCCTCCCACGTGGTATCTCCGAAAAGAACGATGAAACCTAAGCACCAGACTCTAAAAGTCCGACTTCTTGATGTTGTGCAGGTCTCTTCTGCTGCGCCTGGCTGTTGCTGTTCGGCGTCTTCGCCAAGGTGGGCGCCTTCTTCGCGACCGTCCCTAACTTTGTGCTCGGCGGCATCAGCGTGTACATCATGGGCAACGTGATCGTGTCGGGGCTGAAGATCCTCTGCATGGAGCCCGCGACCCGCCGCAACCGAGTCATCGTCGCAACCTCCCTCGCGCTCGGCATCGGCATCGAGATGGTCCCTCAGGTAGACCCCGCCCCTGCCTCCCTCCACTCTCATCTACCTCTCATTTCCCCCAACCACCTACTGCCGCCCCCTTTCAGACCACCGCCCCCTGCGCTCCCTCGCCCATATATGTATTTAGGAGAATGTCTTCCAGCTCCTATCACTCCCTTCCTCCCTCTTCATGTTTTGCAACCTTTCTTTGTAATTTCGTGCGTCATCTGCATCCCGTTGCCCTCCATTCTGTCAGCATATTATTCGTCCACTCGTCCTTGCTGCTCTCCTTCACACTGCATCCTTACCCCCACCCTGCCATCCCTTAATGACATTTTGTGCTACCCTTTACCCATTCTGTTTCAAGCCCCCGCCGTCACATTTCATTGTGTAGTCGCTTTCATTTCGTCGCTTACCTCCCCATCTTCCTTTACCCCTCCAGAAATAAATAAAGCAACTCCTTCTTCTGTCGCACCCTCAACTCCCCTCCCCTCCTTCCCGCCCTGTCCGTCTTGCTCCACTCCCCTTTCTGCTTTTATTCTTTACTCAGCTGTCAGAAACAACGTCCCCTCTTTTTCTCCAACACCATTACTTTGCCAGTCCTGCCTTTCTTGCCTCCATTCAGCGCCGCCGCATTTTATTTCTTGGCTATCCCGTTCACCTGCCTTTTTTCAGTCTCCTTTATTCTGCCGTCCTATCGGTTGCTTCTCTCCCCTCTTATCATATTACCGACCTCGTCCTTTTACTCTCTTTCCTCACGCCCCCTTGCGAGAATATGCCCCCCTCAATTGTTTTGTTGTTACCATTTTCATTTCGCTCATCAGTCCGTCGCCCCCCCGCCCCCGCCCATTCCGTCATCCGCAGCTGCTGAACAACCTGTGGAGGCCTCCGCCGGGCAGCAGCACCGTCGTCGTGGGCCTCAGCAGCGGAATCATCGGGTGCGAGGCAGCGCCAAATGTGCCCAATGACGTGTGACAATTTCGAACGCAGCGTAACATAACATTTATTGACTTTCAATTTTAGGGTTAAGCGAATTTCGGGATCATATTTATCCATTGCTCCAAATTTCGAGTTTAGAGGTTACAGTGTAGGTTATTTGGTAATATTTTAGGGTAATGTTTTAGGGTTTCAGCACTTGAGAGTGTCTGCTGTGTCATCAATTACTTACAGAATGCTCCAGAATGGGGTCAGCCTGGGCGCGCTGGTGGGAGTGCTGCTCAACCTGGTGATGCCCATGTCGACGGCGGAGGAGCTGTCCTGCACGCGCAGCTTTGGGGAGCAGATGGCGTCGATGATAGCGACGCTGCCGGTGACGGCCGCCGCCCCTGCCGGCGCGCTCGCTTTGAAAGTGCAGTCACACACCAGCAACGACGACGGCAACAGCACCGACAACGAAACCAGCACCCGCCCAATCAACCCCACCTACATGCCATCGCCGTCTGGCCACGTCAACCCATCGGTCTAGAAAGTCAGGCCACCCCCTCGCCGTGCCCCGCCTCGCCCCTCCGTCCAAGTGCACCACTTCTTATATATATCACGTCTGTTTCGTTAGGAATGGCGGCTCGAGGTTTTATGTGTGCGCCATGTCGCAAGCCAACCCATCGCCTCATTCACAGTCACTGTTAGTGGAATATAGTTTTGTAAACAAGATGTGCGTTGCATCCGCGGAACAAATAATATGTTGCATAGTTCCTCGAGTCGCAGGTTTTATTACAAAATTCCAAGCCATGGATGGGACGTGATGGGCTTTTTGATGGGGGGAGACAGTATGTTTGGTTTCTGATAATTCTCAGAGACCGTTCATGAGACTGAAGCTGTGCTCCTGCCCGCGCGGCTTCAAATCCTCCGCGGTGACGCTCGCCTTGGGCAGCAGCTCCCCACCCGCGTCCTTCTTCGCCACCCGCATCCCCGTCTGCCATCCGAAACAAAACAACAGAGCGGCGCATTGATAAATAGGATTCCGCACCTCGCGCCTCGTCAAACACACACAGCCCATCAAACCATTCACACACACACACACACACACACACATGTGTGTGGCAACATTTTGCAGCATACTTTTCAAATGCGCGCATTTTATCAGACGTACACATGAAGGGTCAATTATAGGGTACAAATGCAAATATACAAGCAGTTATATATCCCAAATACGCAGCGCAATATAACTGAACTGTAAATCAGAAACTGCAGCAGGCGCTCATGCTTACCCTCTCCCAATCCTGAGAGCGGCATTTTTGGCAGGGGTGGGTGGGGAATCGGGCGTTGAGTGCGGTCTCGGGCCGGCCGCAGCCCTTGCAGCGGAAGAAACGCTTGAGGGCCTAAACAGCGGAGGTGGAGGGGAAGTGAGTTTAGAGGCAGGTTGTGCATTGAAATGTGTACTGAAGGGTGATGACCACGCAACTGGAATCAACTGAGCGAGGCGGTGTGTGTGTGTGTCTGAAGGGGGGGGTACCGTGACGCGCGTCACGCGGTGGCCCTTGCAGTCTCTGGAGCGGTACTCGAGGATGTGGTTGCAGTCGAGGCAGTGAAAGCCCTTCACTTGGACGCTCTTCGTCGCCTCCATTTTGCTCGTGATTTTGTCCTTCTGCTCCAGCGTCTTCATCCTCTGTTGCGGGGCAGGGCACAGCATTCGTATCGCATCGTCACTCGATTCACCGATGGGAAAGGCGTTCAACTGAATTTTGTGCTATACAGTGCATTGGATGGCGCAACTTGTATACCTCAAATGACGACCCAACACTAAACCAAAATGCGTTATCTTGCATCTGCCAACCGTGCACCGCATAACACTGTAATACATTCCTTCATGGTATAAGAAATAATTCGAAATGCACTGCAGTGAGCTAACCTATGTTACATGACCCCAAATTACACCACATAATCTGCACTGCATTACAGCCCATTACCGCATAAATTGTACGAGTCAACATTAACGCATTTGTCAGAGGAACATATGTGTTCATGACAGGTGTGCCATACATATGACAGGATAACGATCCTTGGCATCCTTTCCGATCGTGCTTCTATGGGCTTTAGCACCCGAAAGCACGCTCTCAGTCCAACATGACATATTAAATGGATCGTGTTGCGTTGTACATCTTACCACTGCATTGTTACGTAGTGCCTTATTTTAGTGTGCAGGAAAATGTTCCACCATATCACTTGCTATAAACAATATCAAACTGACGTGTTGGTAGACTTGGGGCGCCATCCTGAAGCTCACCTTGTTGAGCCCCTCGTCCTCCTCAAGATCTGCCTCAGAGGCGTAACGTGACTTCACTGTGCCGTCCTCCGGCACGGCGGACGAAAACGCGGCAAAGGTGGCTGCAAACGCACTCGCGGACTTCGCAGGGGTTGCGGAAGTCGGACGCGCTGGCGTCGACGCTTTATTTATATGCGTTGCCGGCGGCAGTCCTCTCCGTTGCGTCGTCTTCGGCGCGGTCGTCGAGTCGTCAACCGCGAGACGAGTCGCTCCGTCGCTGGTCTGCCGCTCGTCGAAGAAGGACGGCGGACGGGCGGAATGCATATCGCAAGGGTGGGGGCGCGTCTTTTGAGGGTGGGCGTTCTCCTTATCACGCGCCACGAGGGCGGCCTTAACAGGTGCAGGCGGCTGCCTCTCCTTCATCTGCGGTGACGCAGCCGGAACACACAATCTAACTCTCAGCAATGCACGGTGCATGATTAAGGATTTGTGAGCGGCAAGGTTGTTAGGGTATTAGAGTTGCGAGATTTCCCATACATGACAGCTTTGTTTGTCTCACCTTGCTGATGCCGCCCTTGGCGCGAATGAGCTCCACCGCTCGGCGCTTTCGTTCCGCCTCGTCGGCGGGATGCACCAGAGAACTCTTCGCCCCGCTTTTGGCACCTTTACCCTCACGAAGCGCACTGCACCGGCAGTGTCCACACACACACACACACACACACACACACACACACACACACAAATAATGCAAGCAGAACAGTTACAGACACTCGTTCACACAAAAGTGACGGACACTCATTCACACGTGCATACAACTTCTCGTCTCAGTGTATTTGAAATTCAGCGTATCAATTGCCACCTCTCCGCACATATTTTAATCCACGTCGAGTAAAGGCCCTAAAAGTGGGAGAGGTGAGCGGGGGGGGGGGGGGGGGGGGGGGGAGTAAAGAGAAACGGGAAGAAAAAGGGGAGACTTACTTGAGATACTTGCCCCCCATCTTCGACCGCGCCATGGCCTTCCGCTCCGCTTCTCCCATCGCCCCCGCCGCCCCACCAGCTGACCCACCGCCCACTGCCCCCCCTCCCCCGCGGGACGCCGCTCCTGCAGACTTGGCGCCCTTTGGCTTGGTCTTCAGCAGTCCGGGGTCAAAGGAGGCATGCACTGTCGGGGCGCGTCTCTTGGCCGCATGCTGCAAGCGTGACACCTGCATGTTGATGCTGTTGCCCATGAAACCGGGGCGTCTTGTCTGGAGGCTGTGCCAACGAGGGGATGCACAGCATCAACTTTAGCACCTCTGCTCTCACCCCCCTTGCGTTCGAGTTGCTGTGATCTGGGTGGGATCGGGTGTGAACGAGGGAGTGAGAGAACTGACTAAATGATGGAGCAAGGAGAGACTGAGCGGGGGAGAGAGGGCGACGCCCGACAGTCCTCACCGCTTGAGTGCCTCCCCCATGTGATATTGACACCACTCGCAGTCGCGCACGTTTATGGCCATCCTGCAAGGCGTGCCGTCCTTGCAGGTGCCCTTGCAGAACCCAAACTCTGCAGCCTTTCCCACCTTCAACAGCTGCGATCCGTCCGTAATGGAGAGCGACTTGGAACCATCGTCCTCCGCGCGCACCTGAAGGAAAACAGACAGCCCAAGAGAACATGCGGTGAGTTGAATTGCGAATGAGGTGGTAAAAGGGGAAAGGGGCGCGTTGTGTATCGCGTCGCTTACCTTACTATCGAACAAAGTCACCAGCGTCCCCTCACTCTCCATCCAATGCTCCTGAAACGCGGAGCCAAAGAGAAACACGCTGAGGAAGTTGCCCTGCAGGTCGGTGAGCTTGATCACGCTGAAGGGCTTCCCGTTGGAGGAGTTCTTGGTCTTTGACTTGCTTGCGATGGCGCCCATTGTGGCCCAGGGCGATAGAATGTTGCTGCTCTTCCTGCCTCATCACAACCACCATCACCACCACAACCATCTCCAACATCAAGTCATGCAATGAGCAGGCACAATCCCAACCAACCCACACACACAAACAAACACACAAACATAGGCACATACCTATATGTGCACACACACTCTCCCATACATTCATATCCACACGCTCACAGTCTATTAGATATATACATAGCCATACACGCGTACATAGCCATACATACCCAGTGCCACATACACAATCACAGATACATATACACGCACAGAGAATCATACGCATAAAAACGGACACAAAGATGCACTCGCAGTTTCATACACATGTACTCATGCACGTATTCAGACACATACACACACAAAGACACACACACATAAACATGCATACATACATATAAATCGGCAATGGAACGCACAACGATATCCTCTCGGATATTTACAGACACTTTCATACATACACTACGCCCAAGCCTTCGAACACAAACACATACACACGTACGCACATATGAACATGCACATACACGCAATCACACATACACGCAGACACATACAGACACATACATACACACACACACACACAAACATACATATCACAGTTCAAGGCGCGTCACATGCAGATGCAGCTTCACAGAGAGCGGTGTCTCACTTGATGTTGGCGATGCTCATAAATGTGAGGTCTGCAAAGCGCTCCTTCAAAACCACCCCCGACACCAACGGACTCTTCACCTGCACAACCCCAAACCACCGGTCCAACGCTGTCAGCCATCACCAGCGTAGGCATTGCCGGGAAATAATGCCTGGTCCACTGTCTGTATAAGTGACTGAGCGATTCAGGAATGAGCGAATACGGAATGGGATGGGTTGGGCTGTGACCTTGAAGCCCTTAAACAGGTCAGCTGCTGACTTCTTCTCCGCTTTCAACTGAGGGTTTCCTGAGTTGGCAGCCGGCATGAGACCCCGCTTGCCGCCCATGTGAGACCCCCCCACAGCCACAAACGCTGCCCACATCAACACAAAACGCTCGGCAATCAGTGTGATATTGTAGTTGCTCCGTAGCTAGGATTTGACTTTGCGCAGTATTTTTGTTATTCATGTACCTGCAGAGGCCGCCCTTCCGGCACTGGCACCCATTTGCCGCATGTAAGGCGTCCCCACCTCGCCCTCTTGCACCCGCTGCGACGAGCTGCGCTTCATCTCAGTCTTTGACGCTGTCGGACGATCTGCGATTGGTTCTTTCTCCTCTACTACAGCCAGCCCTTGACCATCGCCATCCTCCTCATGCAGCGCCAGCAGCGCGTCCAGGCCGTCATCCCCTCCCTCCAGCGCCATCTCCTCCCCCTCCCCTTCCGTTACACGACAACCACTCCTCTCCCCTTCCCCCTCCTCCCTTACACCACCACCACCACCACCACCATCGCCATCCTCCTCATGCAATGCTAGCAGCACATCCAGCTCGTCACCCCCATCCAGCTCCATCTCCTCTCCTGCCACGTCACCTGCATCCCCATCGCCACCGTGCTGCAGCAGCGTCCCACGCGCCCCCCCCTCCCCGCCACCGCCACCCTCCCCATGCAACGCCAACAGCGCATCCAACTCATCACCGCCCTCTCCCCCACCCCCCATTCCTGACTCTGCGCCACCACCAGCACTCTGTGCCTTCTCCTTGGCAGCCTTTTCATATGACTCCATGAGGGCGAACAGCTCCTCCTCGTCCTCCATTATTTTTCCTATCGCAAATGAAGTTTCGGTGACAAAGTAGAAAAAATCAAAAGTCGACGGCGACCGATCCCGTCACAATCCTCGCGCGTACGTTCTCCGCCGCCCAGCGAGGAGCTGGTTGCGAATTGAAAGTCGGTCAATGGGCAGCTTAAATATGAAAATCGAGCGGCGCAACAGCAGAGTGGGTCGACGGCAGCGGAGAGGGGCTTCGCTGTGTCGCGGACCTTTTGTTTGAGCAGTACAAATTATGAGGTACAAAGGGCGGTCCGGGTGGTGGCGGTGACTGGAGCGGTGGGACAGCTGTCGGGCAGGCTGGCGTGGCTCGCCGACGACCCCGCTGTTGGTGTGGCTTCTGCACGGGAGACGCTCACGGACGGGGGGGGCGGATGCGGCGGCCTCCGAGGGCGAGGGCGACCCCACTCACCGACTGTTGCTAGACTGACTGCGTTGCGTCAGATATTAGGCGCTGGGCACTTTCAAATTTGGAATTTGAATTCAAAAAACATATCTTGCAAACGAGCTTATTGTAAATACGTTCTAAGTCATGTCTTGCTAAAGGCTCCAAGTCAAGTCAAGTCAAGTCTTTTGTCCCCCCCCCCATTTTCCCTGTCCGTGCTCATCTCTATTTCCTGTAATCCATTCGTTCATATGATTTTTCATATTGACTTACTTATTTATTGTATGGTAATAATGGTATACTGGTCAAAAATTTCTTACAAGAAAAAGCAGTGGAGGCCACCAAGCAAGAAAAAGAAAGAAAGGAAGTAATAATGGTATACTTATACTTATCATTTATTATACTTATACTAATTATGGTATACTTATACTTATACTTAGGCTTTAAAGCTTCACCGCCTTAACCGCGCGAGTCCATTCCGGCAGATGTGGCATCACCGCCCCATTTCTGTACCACTTGCCAAAGAACTTTACATAGCTTTGCGTAACCAAAGACCCCTCCTCTCCCACTTCATACAAGGTGACTAAAGATAGTACGGAAGTTCGTTTTGAAAAGTATAGGTGAATTTGTCTTTTGCGCTTGGATGTGCGGGCGGTCGACACCGCCCCCATCGGCCGATACTTGCAATACTTTATTGCTCCCCGGGCCGATACACGCTCACCCATCGCTCACCAAGAATAAAGGAAGCCCAAGACACAGCTGTGTAGGTGCAAGATATGGGGGTGACACAGATATATTTCGACGTGTGAGGCCTGGAGGTAGTTTGCGCCTTTATCAAGTTCTTTTGAAGGGCCGGGGGTGGGGGGGGGGGGGGGGGGGGGACGAGCGGGGCGGGGGCATCACTACATGTAACGATTATATCTTTCTCACTCGTTAACCCAACCATTGTGCTACTACATATGCTTAGCAAAGCAGCCTTTATTGAGTTAGGCTGAGTTAATCTGCACTGGTGTATTACAAAGTGAGCAAGCAACGCGATTGGTGCACCACAGCCATTGCACGCCATGCGCTTCCCGTGCTTAGGGTCATGAGGCGATGCCTCAGGGTTTCGAACTATGCTTGTCTTTTTGACATATTCCACCTCTCAGGTGTTTACACTATATAGTCAAGTCAAATTAATGTTGTTTTTCTCATCGCTAGAGAGACGATAGTGAACCGCGGGCATTCTTTTGCATGGCACTCCTCCGCGATGGGAGTCCGCGGCTACATGCACAGCCTCGAGCGAAGGGATATGTGGAAAGAAAAGCCATTAAAAATACATAGGAGGTCAAGAGATAAGGAAAACTACCAAATTTGATGCATGGTGCTCTAATGGGACCTTTTCCGTCCTTGGTCCGTTGACACTCGACGCCCTGTGCTAGTTCCCATCCGGTTTGTACGGGAGAGTCGTAGGCGTACGCCTCGGGACGGGGGTCGTCCTTTCCACCATCCTCTCCATCGTCTCCCTCAACCATTTGCTTTAAAAACTCGGCATAGGACTTATTAGTATCTTGGGAGACTGTGTGAGGCGTGGGTGAGGAGGAGTCCTCTCGTTCCGAGGTCACGACGGGTAGGGAGTGCCGCGTGACGCCGACATCGCGGGTTATTTCGGGGTGCACGTCAGAAAATCGCATTTTCACCCAAGCACCGCTCAAAGAAACTACTAATTCCATAACATATGCCCCGTTTGAATCCTTAACTTGGGTCATGGCCTTATATAGGCGCAAAATATGGGCCGGGGGGCTGGTTGGACGCGTTCGCAAGTGGGACCCTTCTAGCGGCCCCATTGCGGCGACTGTACCATCTAGCAATGGGGCATCTGACCGCGTCTCACCGCAAGGCCTTTAATGACCCTAAGCCTATAGGAGTGGAATCCTTAGGGTCCTGGGGCCCTTTCTATTTAGTTGTTTAGGCGTGTTGACCAAAGTTGCCCCTACTGCTTTATTTTTTGTGGAAGCGTACCCAGGTACGGCTTAAGCGTACCCAGGTACGCTGCCCTTAGTTGAACAGTTATTACTTATTAGAATGGCAATAATAAGTATATGCTTATAATTATTGGCATATATATTACTACCATTTTATATTATAAGAATTATATATCATGGTAAGTGAATATATGTTGTTTTAATTAAATATCAATATTGGCTCCCGCGCCGGAGCGAATAGCGACTTGATACAAAACGGTTGATCGCTTGGCTACTTTTGTAGCTGTTCGTCGCTTCCCTGGCATGGGTGCCGGTGACTCTCGCTCCTTGCGCTCTGACAGTTATGTCCGTATGCAACATTTTGTTCGTCGATCTACTTCTATTCCGTTTCGGCGTTTTTCGGTGATGTGCGACGTGAATTCATGCAACGTCTTTCTGCTGCTCTTCATGGCACTCTGGGTTCCTATCTCCGCGATGCTTTTTAGGAGGGCAATGCCGACGCTGTGAAATTGAAATATTTTACTCCAATACCGGTAAACCGGCTGGAGTCTCTGGGCCCCCCCTTTTGCTATGCCATACAGGACTTAGTAGCGTGAGGTAGACCGTGAACCACTAATCCCAACCTCTCCAATGGCAGTAACGATATCGTCTAAAACATACCCGTACCAGTATCCAAGTATTTACTATTTTCTGACCTATACTTTTTTTTTTTTTCCTGGATACAGTATGAAATAAAAAATGTCGCTATTCTCCACGATACGCGGCCTGCTCCAGCCGCGGCGGGGTTGCCGATCAGCAAGGCTGGTCAGCTTGAGCTGGTCGAGTCGAACCTGCCTGACCTCGGCTCCTGTGCGACTCCGGTCGTGCCGGAGGTAGGGGGAAAGGCAGGTGGAAAACCCCCCTCGCGCAGGTCGTCGTCGGACTCGTCTCGATCCTTGCTCGACCCCGTCCGAGATATCGGAGATAGTGGTCGCTCTTCTCGGCGCGACCCTCCACCTAGTCTAGCCTTCTCCCCCCCCGCGGGGGCTGGGAGGAGAAAAAGCGAGGCTGCAGACGGTGTTCGGCTGGCTCTCCTGCCTCCGAGTCAGATGTCTCCTGTCCCCTATCCGTTTGCCGTCTGGTTCCACCACTCATCTGATCGCGCTGTGCTGGCCGCACTTGTCTCCCCCGGTGATTTACGTTGTTAAGGGGCCGCCTATACGAGCAGTGTGCTGTTGCGATAACCCGGGGCACACTGCCTGAGGCAGCCTGTCGATAACCGGGTACCGACTAGGGGAGGGGGAACGGATAATGCCCAGGGATCGGCTATCCTCAAAAGATGGTGGGTACGGGAATATTTAACCAAAAACCCCCCGTACCGGGTTTTTCCGGCGGCGGATGTTCCTCCCGACCTCCGCCGCCAGACCGTGCCGCTCCTCCGGCTGCGACTCGCCTCCGTCCTGCGTGTCTTCGGGCCTCTCCCCCAAGGGAAACCAAAAGGTTTCTCAGGGCTGGCGGCTGCTAGCGAGCGCCGTGCCCTAGCGCTGCTTCCCAGCTGTCCGCCGCCAGCTCCAACACCCTCGTCCCACCGCTGATCCGTCCGTACCCTTCTTCGCCAAAAAATATTTCGCAAACGCCGCCCCCGCCCCATCGTCGGGAGAGTATCTGTGAGTATTTAGTCGCGGAAAAAACATATCGGACTGGCCGAGCGGGAGATCCCTGTGCCGGTGTACGGACATTATGTTTTCCAAAACCCTCCGTACAGGGCTTCCCGACAGCTGTTGATCCCGCGGATCGCAGCTGTCGGTACCTCGTTCAGCCCCCTACCGTGCCAGGCCTGGCACGGCTATGGGGTTACCAGCGCCCACCGCGTGGAGGTAGAGGTAGGTGCCGACGGGCCTGCGAGCGCACCCCCCTCCGGGGCCGCCGCCGCTGCGCCGCCGGCGGGCGCCCGACGCTGTGGCGTGCCCTTCTTCCTCGGGCTTGGGTTTTTTCCTCTTTTCTTCTTTTTGTTTGGTGGCCTCCACTGCTTTATATTGTAAGAAATGATATTACAATATAAAACGAATGATAGCGAATATAAAAGCCAATGGCTATAAACAAGAGCTATATTTGCTATATATAGTCAGATTGTTTTAAATCTAGAGGTTTGCAAAACTTACTTACATATGTGACATAACGCAAAACTGAACGGTAAAGCGTTACTGTAAAAGCGGCGCGTCTCACCCAGTCCTCGAGGTAACCCTCGAGGACTGAGGAATCGCCTAGCGCAACGCCCCATGCCCTGCCCCCAGCAACACTAGCTAGCGGCAGCCCCTTAAGCCGGTGCAACCCCCGAGCACTTGCACTCTCTGCTTTGCGCTCGCCCATCTGGCTCGCGCAACTGCAGTTTCGACTCTCGTAGTCGGGCAGGGTGTCAGTTTACATCGTCTCATGCGCACTCGAGCGTCACGAGACACTTCCCCACGTTCTAAGTCGCCGTCTAACAACATGCAGCCTGAGCCGTCGTCCTCCGCCCCCGGAGTCGACCCTCTCCCCTCTGTAATCGAACAGCGTACTTCCGAACATATTCAAAGCGCGGTTTCGGCCCTCGAACTCCGATTGGCTGAGCAGATTCAGGCGTCTAAAGCCGCGATTCGTATTAGAGGAAGATTCTTTATTTTGTATCTTCCCCCGAGAATAATGGATTTATACCCGATTCGTATTAACACGATGGGAAGAAAAATCTTCGATCTTGCTTTTTTCCATCTCAGATACTGGCAAGATTCCGGAATCTCGGTTTGGAATCTTGCCATATGGATTATTCTGCTTGGGCCGAATATTACCCGCATCATGTACAGAAAATATCCGTGCGGGCGAGAGAATAAAATGCCTTCTATCGCTGAACTAGCCACCGAGCGAGTACATGCGGCGGCTGACCTCTTCATTCTAGTGGAAGTCCTCTTCTACCCTCAAGCAACCCAAGTCCTTTGAGCACGCGGCGGTAGAAAGAGGTGCACTATGGACGTTGGCGGAGAGCGAGCGAGCGTCTCCTCGGAGGGTGTTGGTATGTCGTCGTTGCCCCATCATCCCTTTCCCACCCGCAAACAACACATTCTTCCAAGAAAAGCGCGACATGGTGAGCCAGAAAATATAGAGTAAGGTCGGAGAAGACTACTCACTTGAGCTATTGAAGGCGAAAAACTGGAACTGCACTAGACAGCTCGTGCTCGCAAGACAGGCATGCGCGAGATGGCAACAAGTTTCTTTGAAATTCATATGATTTTCAAAGAGTACATATGAAAGTACCCGTAATAATACACAGAATCTTACCTGTGAAATACAAATTGGGTCCCAGCCGCCACCCAGATTCGGCGTAGAATCTCAAACTGTACGGGATACCGGAATCTTCCACCGGCGAATCTTCCTCTAATACGAATCGCGGCTTAACACCGCCTTACTGGCCCAGCTCGAACGATTGACCGGACCATCCGTGCTTCCGTATCAACAGCAATCCATTCCCCCTGACGCGACCATTGCGACTAAGGGTGGTAAGGCAGCCCCTAAGCAGCCTATCGACCTGCTGAACGATGACCCCGAGCTCCACGAGCCCGAGTTCGTCGATTCTGCCGCCTACGGCAAAATCATTCCTGCCGGTTTGGAGCAACCGCCTCGCGACATCGACGAACCTCGCCTTTGGACGCTAACGGACGACACGGCCCGCTTCCTCAACGACAGAAAATCTCAAGCGGGGTACGACGAGTACCTCCACATCGGGTGCTATGCCTTCTTCGACAGCTGCGCCAACGCGGCAATCAGCGAGGCTTTGGACACGCTGTCAACCGGACCTCCTCTACCAGCGGAGCAGGCGGCGTCCGTTGCCCTCATCCGAGCGGGTCATCGCACCCACACAGCGACGGAGGAGGCCGCCCGTACTCGATTGGGCTTCCTCCGCCTCACCAAGGGCGGACAAACGAGCTCGGATTCGGACCGAGTGATCGCCGAACTCGCCCACGAGCGTTTCTGCCGCCCACGTCCTACCGCGGTCTCGAGCGCACTAGACGAGCTACGCCAAGCGTTCGTCGATCGGACGCTCGAAGTCAGCCTACATGCCGCCAGCAAGGCACCTGCTAGAGCGGCGTTCGCGAAAGTCACGCCGGACAAACCACCCGGACAAGACGCCAAAGCCAAGAAAGCAGCCGCCGACAAGCGCAAGGCCGCAGCAGCAACAGCAGCGGCAGCGGCGGCCGGCACTAAACCTAGCGACGGGGCGAAACCCACAACGAAAAATTGATGGTGTGGCCCGCCGCGCCGATTCCTGCTCCCCGTCATCCAGCTACATGCGTCACCGCGTGAGGCTAAAATGGTGGGAGTGGGAGCATATCGGCGCGAGCGGTCAAGTCGTGAACTGGATCCGCCATGGCGTGCGGGTCAAGTTTAAAAACGGCCTACGTCCCCGACCTTTCAACCACGGAGTCTCCATGAAAGGCGCCACCCAGCCTCAACTCGACTTCCTGGCTACAGAGCTCCCACGCTTCGAAGCCTGCGGAGCTTGGGAGCGTGCCTCCAACACCCGCTACGTCTCCCGCATGTTCCTCGTCCCCAAACCCGGTGTAAACAAATGGCGCCTTATCATCGACCTCCGCGAGCTAAACAGCTATTGCGCGGACTTCAAGATGTCGTGCGAGACCCTCAAGCACTTACGCCACCTGTCCCGCCCGGGCGACTACTTCGTCTCCCTCGACCTAGCGGACGGCTACTACACGCTAGGCATCAGAGAAGCGGACCGAGATTTCTTCACGGTCAACTACCGCGGCGAGTTGTGGCGCCTCGCATGCCTCCCGATGGGCTGGTCGGGGTCTGCTTACTATTTTTGCAAACTGACTCAAGTGTTCACAAACTACCTGCGACGGGCGCCTACCCCGATGACCGCCAACTCCGCGACACCATACAAGCCGTCACGACGTTTCCTTCGCAACGTCCGATGGCGCGGAGTACGACTGCTACCTTACATGGACGACTTCCTATTCATGGCCAGCTCGTACGACGCAGCTCTACCGCTACGCGACCGCATCGAGACCCTTCTCCACCGGCTGGGCCTCCAGCGCAACCCCGACAAAGGCTCGTGGCAGCCCACCCAGGTGGGCACCCACCTGGGCATGACAGTCGACCTCTTGAAAGGCGAATTTCGAGCCCCGACCGACAAGCTACAGGCCCTCGCAAAACAAGCTTCAGCGCTACTCGGCCGCGCGGTTACCACCGCTCGGTGGCTGCCCGCCAGACAACTCGCGGCATTCGCTGGCAAGGCGCAATTCCTCTACCTCGCCATCGCACCATACCGTTTCTTTCTACGCGAACTGCACTGCGTGCTGGCAACGCGAAAGGGATGGGGCGGACGTGTCCGGATGACACACCAGTTACGCCGCGACCTCGAGTGGTGGCGCACGGTGCCCGACCAACACAACGGCCGCTCTATCCACAAACCAATCGAGACCGCGTACCTCCGCGCCGACTCAAGTGGTTACGGGTGGGGAGCCGTCCTAAACGACAACCATGCCTACCAAGCCCGCGGGTTTTGGTACGACGACGACCGCCGGCAACACAACACTTGGAAGGAGCTCCGCGCCGTTCGTCTCGCGATCGAGTCCTTTTTACCGCAACTCCGAGGCCGACACGTCTTACTCCACGAGGACAACACAGCCGTCGTGGCTACGCTCTTCAAATTGACTACGCGCTCTCCGGTCATGATGACCAAATTACGCCGACTCTGGCATCTCCTCGACGTCAACGACATCAGCATCCGACTCCGCTAAATCCGCTCGGCAGCGAACATATGGGCCGACAGCCTAAGCCGAGAGCTCGACCCCGACGACTGGCAGCTGAACCCTCGGATATTCGCCTACCTACAGACAGCGTGGGGACCACACTCGATCGACCGTTTTGCGTCGAGGGAAAACGCATAGCTCCCGCGTTTCAACGCCCGATGGCGCGACCCACAATGCGAGGACGTAGACTGTCTACACCTCCCGGACGCCGCGTGGCAATGCGAGACAAACTACTGCAACCCGCCGTGGTCACCTATGCCCCGACTGCCCGCCCTCTGTGCGAAACTGCGCCGATCAGGGGCAGTTGCTACCGTCATCGCACCGTACTGGCCCCACAACCCGTGGTTCCAGGACTTGCACAGCTTGGCCACCGAGACCATCCACTACCCCCCCTCGCGCGACTTGTTCTTCCCCGGTCGGCGAGGCTCACGTGAGGGGGTCGGACGACCAGGATGGAGCATCGTGGCCTTTCGACTGCCACGCCGGCCTGGCTACACACCCGCAGAGGCGCAATAGGACGCACACTAAGGACGGCCAGCTCAAGCCTCACGGAGCTACGCGCTATAGCCACTCAGTCGCACAAGCCCTCGCGGCCTGTCCGCTACACATTACGAGAACCATACGCACACGCACCGTGGACGGCTACCATGACTGATCGACTTCGCAACCTGTTGGGCACCGACCATATCGGTACCACTGCGCTACACCTGTTGAGCAGCTCCCTAGCCCCGACAACATACTCCAAGTACGACAGCGGCATGCGTCAATTTGCCGCTTTCTGCCACGAGGAACACATCCATCCGCTACAAGCTACTACACAATCAGTCGTTCGTTACACGGCCTGGTTGGGACTACAAGGTACCGTCGCCGCTGCATCGCTACAGCATTACTACTCAGCCTTCAACAAGTTTTTCCGCGACCACCAGCAGCAGCCGATCGCGGTCGGGGAACTCTTGGCCGACGCTCGACGCGGACTCGAGATGCAGCAACAACGTCTGCAAGCAGCGGACTCGTGCCTCCCGTTACCAGCCCCTCTAGCACTCTCGCTACTCACCGCCACCGCCAACCTTCGTAAACACCTCAAGTGGACACCTACTTCACGGCACCTCATCGCGCAATTTCGCGCGCTAGTGGCAGTCTGCACAAACTATGCGTTTTTCTGCAGAGCCGAGACATGAGTAAGGTGCTTAACACACGACCTCGTCTTCGACCGCCCATCCCAGAAAATTTGGCTCTTCATCCGAAAAGTTAAGGGCGATCAAAGGCGCAGCGCAGCCGACAAGCCTATCCTCGCTATCCCGACTACTGCCAATCCAATTCTGGCAGACCTACTAGAATATTATTGCACACATCGGACCGCCTATTGCAAGAAATTCTTCAACAGCCCCCCCCCCGCCGCACTATGGAGCTTCGTACCTTACGAAAACTCCGGCGATTGGCAAACGGCTGCGACACTCTCCGCCTGGCTCCTCGACGCATGCGACGCCGTCGGCGCCACACCTCCAAGTGGTTTCAAATGGACATCGCACAGCCTACGTAAAGGTGCCGCCTCCGCCGCTAGCTGCATCGGGACCCCACTCCACGTCGTCAAATACATGGGTGGTTGGGCCAAAAACACCTCTGTCACAGAAGGGAAATACATCGACCCCACCATGACCCCATCGCCAGCGGCGTGGCAGTACTTCGGCTGGCTCGTCCCAGCTAACCCGCTTCATCAAGACTAGGCTGCGCAAACCTCCGGTTTACTACATACTGGCAAAACGTGCCCTCGGGTAAATAGTCAAATTGTTTTAAATCTAGAGGTCTGCAAAACTTACTTACATATGTGACATAACGCAAAACTGAACGGTAAAGCGTTACTGTAAAAGCGGCGCGTCTCACCTAGTCCTCGAGGTAACCCTCGAGGACTGAGGAAACGCCTAGCGCAACGCCCCATGCCATGCCCCCAACAACACTAGCTAGCGGCAGCCCCTTAAGCCGGTGCAACCCCCGAGCACTGGCACTCTCTGCTTTGCGCTCGCCCATCTGGCTCGCGCAACCCACCCACCCTACCCATAATTAGCGCTAATCTTCCCCCATGCCAAGCCTGTGGTGGTCTTTTGGCCAAATTGTAAGCAAGCTGACATCTTTGGCAAAACGTGCCCTCGGGTAAACATATATATGACCTAGAATAGCTATAGGTAAGAGCGAATAGCTGTAAAAATAGTAGGGTGATTACAAGAAGAACAAGATGAGCACGGACAGGGAAAGTGGGAGGGGAAACAAAATAAGGGCAAGAGTGACAAGAGGATCACGGAATCCAAAGCACGGCAAAAGGAAAGCACTACATTGTGCATAAACCTAGCAGATTAAACTAAGGAAACCCCAAGGCCACGCCGGGAATGCAACACGTGCAGGCGACAAGCGGCGTCTCACGCGCCGCTCGAGGAATCACGGCGACGCTTGCGGCCCATGGCGCGGGTGAAGATCGCCGTGGCAGGAGAAGGCATCTCAGCCAGTGAAGAAGCAGCCTCCGCGGACAATAGCTCTAAAAGCGGACGACAGCAAAGCTTTCCTTAATTATATCAGCGATGATGAATGTTCCTTCCCGTACGGGTACACTACCGTACCAATATATATATATATCCTCGCGAATAATAAGTACAGGTGCAGATACGGGTATCGGTATATAAGTACCCGCGCCAGGACTGAAGGCGAAGTACCCGTAATATTATTTTGAGCCCTCCCGAATGCACAGGGACCGGACATGCGCCCATCATCAGGACATCCCGCCATCCGAGGATCAGATGTCTCGGCCGCGCCAACCCGCTGCGTCGCGATTATTTTGCCGTCATTTCCCAAACCTGGCGCAGATAGCTCCACGAACCCACCTCCGTATCATTTAGATCACTTTTCTCGCCGTAGGTGTAGGGAGGACACTACTATAACACTCGCCCTCTCTCGACACGCCCGTCGGGTGACACGTGTAATGAAGGTGCGCGGATGTCGCCGTCGTGTCGGGGGGTACGGTTCGCATCGGGATGCTCGTAGCGATTGTTCGTTTGGCTTCCGCTCTTGGCCAGAACCCCCGATACTGAACATTCGCATCCACTTCGCGTGGCGTTTTATGGCTACACGTACTGTTCGTGTAGACGGCGTCGTTGTCGACGACCGCCACGTTCGGCCGGACCACTGGTGGGCTGTCGGAGATAGAAGCCGCGCATCAGCGTTTCGACTTAACCGAGGCGGCGCGCAACGGATGGCGAGTCGGCCCTGCCAGGCACAGGCAACGACAGGTGTGCGTCCACTCTTACTTCCATCATTAGGTGTTTCCATGGTGCCTGTGCCTCGTCACAGTAAAACGCCAATTCAGATATGGATCGCCTCTTGGCGTTTTTATTACAAAATATTTCATGATCACGAAACGATGGATACATTTCGCTTCGACCGCAATGTTCGAACGAAACCCCCGCTGGTGATGTATGGCTGAGCATCGGCATGATGCGCGCGTGTAAAATCTACGCTTGCAGATCAATGAACTGCCGCGAGTTCTTCAGGTGCTACGGAATCCAATGAGGAGCTCAGAGGAGGTGAGTCAGTGTCTGAACAAGCGAAAAAGCGGGGGGGAGAGAGAGAGAGAGAGAGAGAGAGAGAGAGAGAGAGAGAGAGAGAGAGAGAGAGAGAGAGAGAGAGAGAGAGAGAGAGTGTGTGTGTGTGTGTGTGTGTGTGGTGGGGGGCGCATGTCTGGGTATGTGAATGTTTAAATGTGTGTGTGTATGTGTGTGTGTGTGTTGAGTATGTATTTTATATGTAAACCTCTGAAATTGTATGTGAGCGTTTACTTGTGTATTTATATCTACAAATTTGTGCGACGTGAATGTAGGAGCTCAAGTGTGTGCAATGTATGCACCAGGTGCTGCTAGAGAGAGAGAGAGAGAGAGAGAGAGTGTGTGTGTGTGTTGGCTTATATTCTTAGTATGTATTTGTGTGCAAAACTTTTGATATGTATAAAAAGCCTCTTAAATGTGTTGAATGAATGAATTAAGTTGGGTGAATTGAACGTTGCAGCTAGAATGCATGTGAATGTGTGTGAATGTGTGTGCTAGATGTTGTGTGTGTGTGGTGTGTGTGCGGAAAGGGAGGGAGGGGGGGGGGGGGGGGGGGAGGTATCCGAGTAATATTTGTGTGTAAACCTTTGAATGTGTTTGAAAATATTCACGTGCGTTTTAAAGTACACGGATTTTAGTAAATTAGATTGCTAAAGTACCAATGCGTGTGAAAGTATTTGCCGGGTACTACGCACGTGTGTGTGCGTCTGCGTGTGTGTTTGTGTGCGTGCGTGCGTGTGTGTGTGTGTGTGTGTGTGTGTGTGTGTGTGTGTAAGTGCGTGTGTTTGTAAATGTTCAAATATGTATGCTACAGCTCAACAGTGTGTGTGTGTGTGAGTCTCTGTGCGTGTGTTTGTAAATATTCAAATATGTATGCTACAGCTCAACAGAGTGTGTGTGTGAGTCTCTGTGTGTGTGTGTGTGTGTGTAAATTTTCAAATGTGTATGCTACAGCTCAACAGAGTGTGTGTAAGAGTGTGTGTGTGTGTGTGTGTGTGTTTGTGGTGGAGGGGCGGATGTGTGTGTAAATATTCAAATGTGTGAATGCGTGTGCTACTGCTGGGACGTGTATGTGTGTGTGTGTGTGTGTGTTTTGTGCGTGTGTGTGTATGTGTGTGTGTGTGTGTGTGTGTAAATGTTTAAATGTACAAGTGTTGAATTTGTCAGTGTTGAATGGACTAGCTTCGCCTAAAGTGATCGATATGAGTGCGTAAGTGCATCGGCCGTGACGTCGTTGTTGTGTGTATCTCGCAGACACGCTTCATGACGGCCTTTCTGACGGACGTCCTGGGCCGCTCTCCTCTGACGCGCAGAGAAACCATCCGCGAGCTGGCTGGCAATGTGAAGCTGGCCGCTGTGCCCAAGGGCGCCGTTGCCTACCGCCAGGGCACCGTGGCCAAGGTGTACTACATTGTTTTGGAAGGCATTCTGGGAGTTTTTTTCGCGAACTGTGACCCGCAGCATCAGGAGGACATGCTGGGCAGGTGCGCCGCCTCACCCCCCTACAAAATTGATAAGCATTGATTTGAGGGAAAGTATTAAGATAGAATCAAGTGTAAAAGCGAAACAAATTAATGAATTGAAATAAAATCGTAAACTCTTTCCCTTCGCTCTCACAGTTTAGTACCATTCCCAACCATTTTCGTGTAAATGTGTGCAGGCGGGTGGGCACGCTGTGGCCAGGGGCCTACTTTGGGGACTTTGGGCTGGATGGCACCCCCTTTCGCGCAAGCTACAAGTGCATGTCGGATGTGAAACTGCTGCAGGTGCGAGACGCAACAAGTGCCACACAGAATAAACGCGAGGGGGAGGGGTGGAGAGGGTGTCAACGGATCTAGCTGGGAGAGACTGTTTATGTGTGTGCTTGTGTGTGCTTGTGTGTGTGTGTGTGTGTGTGTGTGTGTATGTGTGTGTGTGTGTTTGTGTGCGTGCATTTGTGTTTGTCTGTGTATGTGTGACTGTGATTGTGTGTGTGTGTGTGTGTGTGTGTGTGTTTGCAAGCGCGTGTATATGTGTGCGTATTTCTGTAGTTATCCACGTGTGTGTGTGTGTGTGTGTGTGCATTTGTGTTGTCTGTGTATGTGTGACTGTGACTGTGTGTGAGTGTGTGTTTGATAGCGCGTGTATATGTGTGCGTATTTCTGTAGTTATCCACGTGTGTGTGTGTGTGTGTGTGTGTGTGTGTGTGTGTGTGTGTGCGTCTGCGTCAGTGATTACGTTGGTGCCCCTGAAGAAGTTAGTGAGTAAATGACGCAGCGAAGGAGTTTGTTGTTGTGAAGAAGCGAGCCACAAAAAGTGCGTGAATAAGTCAGTTAATAGCTGAGTGAGCGGTTCAGTCAAGGAGTATGGGAGAGTATGGGTGAGGGAATCAATGTCTGAATGAATGATTGATTGAATGAATGAGTAGTTAGTCAGAGAACGGATGCGTATATGAGAGTGAGCGAGTGACGGTGTTTGAGTGAGTGAATGAGCGAGCTAGCGAACGAGTGAAAACGCAAACCAGTGAGTGAGTGATTATGAAGGTGAGTGTTTGATATGTGCGAACTAAAAACGAAACACAGTCACATTGCCAGACAGAGGGACGAGGATTGACAGTTGAAACGGGGATGAGACGTGTTGGCTGCGCTGCACCGCAGATAGACACCTCAATGACATCAAGCACGCACGCGCCGCACAAACCGCTCGCTGCAGCCGTGGACCTCCGCCTCGCCTTCCCCGCCCTCGCCGCGCAGCCGTGCCTGGCGCTGGAGAAGCTGGTGTTGGGGCTGCAGAACGCGCGATTCCAGCCCGGCGAGACCCTGCTACAACAGGGGCCCATCAAGGTAGGGGGGGGAAAAGGATGGTACACGTGGATCATCATCATTTTCCTGATGGCCTCCAGTATCCGTCATACGTGACACTCGATAAAATGCTGCTCTGAGTTGCCGTTGCTAGCGTCACGAGTCCAATCAACACTGTCTTGTTGGGAAGGTGATACTTAATCGCTCGGCTCTGCGGTGCATGTTTCGTGGCCAGGGCAAGAGTGGCACGCTGGTGTATGTGCTTCGGTCGGGCGAGGTGGAGGTGCTGTTGGACCCGCGCGCCAATGTCGCAGCTCCCGGCAACGCGGAAGGCGCCGTCGCGAGCGTCGACCCACGCGATTGCGTCGTCTTGCGCACAGCGCGAGAGGGCGATGCGGTGGGCGTGGAGTCACTGCTGCTGGAGCGAAACGCCTACCACGCGGTGGCGGTGACGGAAGTGTGCGCGCACTGCATCGCGAAGAGGGACATCGTCAAGTATTACCCGTCGTCGCTGTTCGCCGCCGTCTGCAGCGCCGCGGAGCAGTCGCGCGAGTCCCTCTCGGTTCAGGTGATTTCAAATGTGGTGCTCGTGTCCCAAAAATCTCGAGTGCAACGTGCCGCCTGGTATGACCTATTATCTCGCCGATGCGATATTTCAATTTTCTGTGTCGTGATTTTGTTGGTTTTATTGCCCACACTGCTGTGCAACGCACTTCTCGTGGCGGACTGGCGGCGGCGGCGTCCATCCGCGCGGACGGATTACCATCCCTCGTTCATACGCGATGGTGGATGGATGGTCGGTGGATGGTGATGGATTTGGGGGAGATTCGGGACAGTAACTTTCACCAACCGTGTCGCCGAACAAGGACTCGGCTTAACTCCTTCTTTTGATCTACGGCTTTGTTTGATGGCCGATTCTTTGTAGACTCTTGATTAAGTGTGATATTTCCTGGTTGTGGGTGTGCATTTTAGGAATGGGTGGATGAGTCCTGCACAGCCCTGGACTGCCCATGCATGCCCGTTTCTCTGTATTGTTAGTATTGAAACCCGTTACGACCAGACAGGCCTTACTTCGCTTGCTGCCCTTTGTGTCTGCGCTCCTGCCTCTTGTGTTGCATACGCCTATTAGCCTTGAGGGAGGTCCCACCAATTTGAAAGGAGGTCATGGAAACCGGTTGGAATGATGTCCCCAAAGCATTCCTATCCACCAAAAGGTTTAGTTCATAATCTTTTAACAACGATATTTCGGAAATTAAGTGCAAAGAAAACAGAGAGGAAGAGTGTGCTCTTCCTATTCTGCGGTATGGACAACTTCGTATCACTCCTTCGGTCCTGTTACTCCCTGTTCACGTTTATCCGCTCGTTCGTGGAGCAGTTTGGGTTTTAATGGTTTGCGCGACGCTCTTTTCAAGCGCGAGGACATAAATACCGTGGCGCGCTTTTTTTGCCTCACGCACCCGGTGAATGGGACTCTCAGCGCTGACGATAATGCTTTGTCCCTTGCGACGGAACAGATTGAGTTTGCGGTAAATGCGCGCAAGGAGAAACTCGAGGCGGAGTTCGCCGAGGAGGACCGAATGTCGGCGCTTGCCGCTGCGTGGGGCGCGCCTGTCGGGGGCGGTCTGTCGCCGAGAGGGGCGGCGGCACAACAGATGCGCTCGGCTGGGGAGGGCACCGCACCACATGGTGGGGGGGGCACCGGTACGGACGCTGACGGCATTTAAGCAGCAGTGCCTCGATACGACGTTAGTCGGGTGTCGTCTCCAGGGGACGGACGGCTGATTAGGGAAAACGAACTTCTTTTCGACCATTTGGTGATCCTATGGTGGTGGTTTGTTTGATGAAAATACTTAGCGCATCTGATTTTTCTGAGCGCTGTGAACCAATAAGTCTGTTGAATTTGGTGAATGCTCATTTTATATTTCGATGGGGCGTTGGACTGATGGTATTTGCCGAGTTGACGATGGGAATTGAGACCGCTGCTGATATTTGTTTTTGAACTTGCAGAGTGTTGTCATATTTTGATTTTGTCGAAGAGCTTTTACAATTTTGGGGAATTTAAACACGGAGTGATTTCAGTCAAGGTTCTATTTATTGCTTTTGGTTACGGTCTTTCTCAAAGAAAAAAAAGGGGGATCCTTAATTCTCAGAATTTATGTCCTTTTGGATAATCTGTCAAAAGTACTGCTCGTTGTGTCACACTGCATCTCCCCACTAAACCCTTATACCATAAACCCTAGCTCCCCGATAAACCCTAAACCCCTAAACATGATGGTCATGTTGTAGCCTCGCTGCATTGCTCAGGACCTCAATGTCTGTCATTAGCAGCACTTGAATAATGGATTCGGCAAAAGCAGTTCTCCTAACGGTGGGCAAAGAAGAGGAAGGGGGGGGGGGCGCCACATAAAAACAACCAATGCAAAACTTGTTCGCCTTACGTACAACAGTGTGCGATTTTGCTTGCCTGTCTCGTACCTTCTATGCACCCGTACATTGTTTTTCCACATTCAACTATGTTTCCTAGGTGTGTACAATGTATTATACTAATCTTAATAAGTTTGTGTTGATAGTGTCTCATATCCCTAAAACATTTTAATTTTTCCGGTAATCAAGCAAACCATCTCCTCCGCATTTCCCATGTGTTCATGCGCATACCGTCAATTGTCACTTGCCGAGTCAGAAGGGTTACTAAGATTAATTTGAAGCATTGGTTCTAATGCGTTATTTCTTAAAGTAACCCGAATGTAACCACGTTGTATGTTGGGAAATGTGAAACGGACATTTGCAGGTGAATTACGCAAATTAAGGACGGCCGTATGTTGACCAGCTAGACACATGTCAACATTAATAATATACAACAATATGAGTAGCCCGTAGTTGTAGTTTTTTGCAATCATGCACATAATGTACACTCTGTGTCACTCACTCTGTGTTCTTGTAATCAGTAAAATAACCCATAGAGGCCCATCGTTGTGATAGTTTTTTCACATAAACACACACACACACACACACACACACACACACACACACACACACACACACACACACACACACACACGCGCACGCACACACACACACACACACACACACACACACACACACACACACACACACACATTTTTGCAAATGAATGTGGCAGGATTGTCACAAAGAATTTCTTGTCCATTCGTAAGCAAGTTAAAATCCAGATGCCAAAGCTTCTCTGCTCCAGACGTCTACTTTTATGTCGTTACAATTCCAAACACTACTTATCACTTTGAAGTAGAAGTATTAAAAGTAACATTAGTGTTGCTACCAAGCAGTATCCGCTGATCACTTAACGCACAATCGGTCTTTCTGCTGCTGTTCCAGGGCACCAGCGGAGTCCCAGGATGGCGTCTCGCAACCCGAGTGCCTCGGAGCAGCGGCTCTCTGCTTTACGCGAAATCCCCGTCGATGCGGCGCAGCTAGCGCGGCAAGCGGCCGAGACCGAGCGCCCGCCCACTCCGGTTCCCCAGGCGCAGCGCCACCACCCGAACCACGACACCGCCGGCGGCGGGTCCTCTCCCAACGGTACCCGCGAAACGAGGTCCGCCGCTACGATAATGCCAGCCGAGCTCAACCGAGCTAGCAGTAGGGGCAGTCGGCAGCACGGCAGCAACCCCTCTCCCCCTCGGAGCAAGTCAAGCGGGGCCAGTAGTCCGAGGGCGAGGTTGGGGGTCGGCCAACAGCGCGACGAAGGGCGTCCAAGCGACGTGGTGAGGCCGAGACGAGGAGCGGCGATACGCCCAACGGAGCGGTCTCATTGACCGGCTATATTTCCTGTTACTAGCTGGCAAGTTCTTGCCGGCTGCCCGCTCCCCTTTCGAGCTTATGTGTTCTGCCGAAAGGCAAACGATGGACCTGGGAGCAGTAGCCCACTCGGCCACGTGGCGGTGCTCACTCTTGTTAACGCGTAAAACATGGCTATATTTTACATACCATTTTAAACCATTCACTTAAGTTTCTTTATAAAGCATGATTTGGTGCTTGACATGCAATGCTGTTTGCTTATGTGACAGGCAGTATTGTCGTGGCCCATTTTGGCGCTATGAATGGCCGTTACACGAAGGTGCAGCAGCAGCTAAAGACTCGGAAGACGTGTCATTCAGAAACTCATCATCAATGCATCGTGAATGAATCATCGTCCCACTCTGTCTCCACGTCTCAGCCTAGTGCGGCTTCTCGGCCCTCATAATGCGTGGGCAAGCCAATTCGCACCCACGGGCAGAAAAGGCGGTGTACGGCAGTGCTCACTATCGAAAGGTATCGGTCGATAAACTGATAAACTGTTCCTCGGGCTCAGGCGTGTGGGGCTCTTTTCCTCCTTTTTGCTTTTTGCCTGGTGGATGCGAGTTATTTTTCTTGTACGAAAAGCTTGATATAGACTCGTAAACAGTGTAGAGCAATCGAAGGGATGTGTTGCGTATTCAGCGTTGCGCGGGAGTTTCTTGCGTTCTCTTGTGTTTAATTGAAGTGGTCCCGCTGCACACTCTTCCCACAAAGTCCGTTGCTGCTCAGACGCATTTAGTAACCCGCCGCGTACCGCCGCAATGGTCACCGGAATTAAGTGGGGGGGGGGGGGGGGGGGGGGGGGGGGGGGGGGGTCGCCGCGCCACAATTATTGCGGGTACACACGTTGGACTCGCAGTTGTTTTCGCTTCCCGAAGTTCATGAATGCGCACGTTGTGCACCCCTTTGCATGCGTAGCGCGGTGCACCATTTTGTCGCGAGAAGCAAGGAAAGTAGTCGACACTTGGTTATCAACATGTCCACACAACTGAAGTAGTATCCGCCGAGTGTGTTGCGCCCGGCCGGCAAGAGAGCGTCCACAGCGAGAATGGCATGTCGTGCGCACTTGGTTTTCTTGCCACGTGTCAAAAAAACAACCGAGAAGCACGGGCGGGCGGTTGGCTGGTGGTGTAAGCACCCTGCCACCCTAGCGCGTGGGTCGTTGGCCTTTG
>JAPMLY010000748.1:42500-163922 GCA_026401115.1 Tetraselmis chui
TGGCGGGTAAGAGGGCACACCTTCGGCTCCGACAGGTCGAACGACATCCAGTGTGGAGGTACAACGGGGGAGGACAAGCAGAGGAGGAGGTTGCGGGCGGAGGGGTCGGGGTTAACGCCGGGCTGGATGGAGGTCGCCCAGTCGGGGGTGGGCAGCGTCCACAGCTCCCCACAGCGGCCGCCGGCAATGGGGAGAACCCCCACCTGCCCACCCCACACCCCGCCCCCATGCTTGTAAGTTCCACTTTTCCAAAAAACGCTTACGTAAACGTTGGATTTCTTGATCCCAAGCGCAAAGTTTTACACTTTCTAACAAATACAAGATTTAGTGGCTTTGAGAACATCGGTTTTAGGTAGAACAAATACAGCCATCGTAGGTGTTGTTGTTGTCTGTAGCCCCCTCCACGCCCCACGTGATGGGCGGTGTGCTTCCCCATTATTGGCCATTGGAGGGTTGCATGGCTACAAGCTTGCTATGAGACTTGCTATGGCATTGACCTCCCCCTCCCGCCTGGCGGAGAAGGTAGGACACCTTACCTTCCCTACGTTGGTAGGGTATCCTCAAACTCAAACAATTCAAGGTGTTTGATTGTTAGGGCGTTTGGGTTTTGAGAAATGCGTCCATGCTTGCCTTTGGTCGGCCGGATGATCGCATATACAAGACGGCGCAGTTGTCGAACATGTCCATGTCCTCGATGATCGGCGCCTACACGCAGCGAGCATGGTTGTGTGGTTACGCGGGCAAAGACGGTTGCAGGTGGTGCAAGCGTGATTGAGGGCGGACCAACCGACGCGTTAGGATTTTAAAAGAGTTTTGTGTTTATGAGTTTTGTAGCGGGTTATCGGCGTTGGTGACAACTTGGATAAAAGGAAAGGCAGTGCCTCACATGAGAAGGGATCAGAGGGAGTAGCCAATCGGAGAAGGGGACGGGGTTGCCCCGGGGTGGGGGTGCCACGGCGAGCTGGAAGTCGTTACTCCTGTAGTTGGAGAGGATGAAGAGTCGCCCTTGGTTGTGCTCTGCGCACAATACTTGTCAAATGCTCGGGCAACTGAGAACAACATGGGGAAGAGGGCAGGACGGAAAGCGCTACATGCATTGTCAGCTAATGAGCGGTGCGGTGCGGAGAGGAGCGCGTCATACCTACAAAGTATTGGTGGTTGGGTTGACGTGGCGCCACACAACGGAGGACGCCCGAAACGGCGGGCATGCCCGCGGGCAACAAGTGCACTTCGCTGAAAGATTTCGAGTTTATGTTGATCAAATTATATGCCCAATCCTACGCAAAGCCGAAAATCACCCATTAAATCAACTGCCACCCACACAACCGCACCACCAGCTGGACACCCCTTCCCCACACATCTCATTGGGAAGTTAGTTCAGCTGCCGGTACATGTTGTAAACAACTCCAATTCCCTCGCCTTTGTCTTGCTGACGTCCAAGTAAGCGGACGTGTCGTGCTCCACGAGGAGGCACCTATCAAAGCACGAGGCGCCTTTAACATAGTGGAGCAGCACGCGGGCGGGGCGGCCGGCGTCGTCCAGTTCCGTGTAAAGCAACCCCCACGTCTCGGGAAGCCACTCGCAGCTCCCCACCGACTGACGACACCGACGGCGAGGTGAACGTCGTCTTAGTCAGAAGCTAACCGCATCACTTCATCAGATAATTTCAAAATATTCACACGCGTGCAGCTTTGCCACTCGACCGCGAGAACGCACATGGATGACGTCGATGATGCCGCCGCCGTTGGCAAGGGAAAGGTCCTTCACCCAACATGAGTAGCGTTCATTGCCTCCGTCATCCACCAAATACGCGAGATAATTCTGACACTTGGAAACCTGTGAAGGGGGCCGAGGTCAGGTGTGGTGGCGTCACGAGGAGGACAGTAGCTCAACGTGTGATGTGATGACACTCAAATGCGGCGGAGGCGGATGGCAAGGCCACATGTCTACTATAGCGCAGCGCGTGCCTTCAACGCGCCAATGGACCCCCTCCCGTGCCGTGCCTCCAACTCGGCGCCATCCAGTATGACCTCCTCCGGCCCGCCGCCGGGCCTGGCGCGTCCACCGATAGTTTTTTAAGTGTAATTGCGCTACAACATTACTTGCAACGATAAATTGCATAAAAATAGAGGGAGAGAGAGAAGACGTGGTGGGGAGGGGAGGGTAGAGGAGGGGGGTGGGAGAGAGAAAAGGGGGGGGAGATAAGAGGGAGTTAGAGTGAGACTGGGAGAGACACAGCGAGTTTGTTTGTATGTGTCTGAGTGGGATTCGGAGGGAAAGCGAGAGACAGGGGAGAGAGAGAGAGAGAGAGAGAGAGAGAGAGAGAGAGAAAAGGGAGGGGAGGAAGTGAGATAGAGTGAGAGTGAAGAGTGCGAAACAGAGAGTGTGTGTGAGTGTGAGGGGAAGGGAGGGGAGGGGAGAGTAGGTGTGAGACGAGAGAAATTGGGGGGGAGTGAATCAGACAGACACAGAAACATTCGGGTATCAATAAAGGCAGAGCAAATTTAATCCGAGGCAGGGCACACTCACTTCCTTCGCACATAAGTTGGCATCCGCACCCCCGCGTCCTGCAAGCGCAACCCCGCCCCACCCCTTGCGTCGTTCAGTTGTCACAAGACACCAAGCGCACCGCTCTCACATACACTGCATTGGGTGTCCATTCCCTATCGCCCCATTCAGGTGCTGGCTGCGCATGCGGCGCCCAGTCATCCGCCATCGCAGGATTCGCGGCTGCTGCATACCTCTCGGGACAGATACTCCCAGCAGCCCAGGCGCTCCGGAATGCTGTCTTGCCTGCTGTGTATCCTCGCCTGCGCAACCGCCATAGCAGCTCATGCAAAAGGAATTCAACCCTGACTTTTTTGGTAGAAACACGTGAACAAAGCAACAAACAGACAGATAAACAAACAAAGACGCAAACACATCAGTTCAAAAATGTAAAGTGACAGACAAAATTAGAAACAAACAAACATGCAGCTCAGATTATTGAAATCAAACATGCGCAGGCATCTTAGCCGCCTCAGCACCCCACCTGCATCTCCTCCCCCAGCTGCGCGGTAAGTGGGCGCAGTCCCTCCAGCACCGTCTGACAAAAAGTAAAAACATGACCACGACGCAAACAACATTCACCTCGGAAGAGCTCGTCGATGGATCACCCGGGTAACCGATAATCAGGTGAAGAAGGGGAGGGAGTGGTGATGGCGCCACGCCCGAGATCCTCTACTCACGGCTGCGTAGCGCCCGTGCGCGTCGAGGTATGGCTGCAGCGAAGGGCCTTTCGCACGTTTGCCCTTCTTCTTGCCCTCCATCCACGCAAACTCGTCAACCCACTTCAACCCGTAACGCTGCCGCGTCGCCTTTTGCTCCTGAGCCGTCGGCTGCCATGTCAACGTAAACCTAGAAAGAGGGGGGGGGGGGGGGCATGGAAAGCACTGTGAGACCACATCTGTCATGCAACCGCCCATCGCCGATTCGCCGACGAAGGTCGGAACAACATCAAGTCGCGCAGCGTCAAATAGCATCGCCCCAAGTTTTGATTTGTCCCGTGGTCGGCCCGTCGCCCATATCAACCAAAAGCACAGCTGCAGTCCCCATGCCCGCAACCCTATGTTTGTATACGGTTTATGCTGCTCCCGTGGGTGTTGATGATATGGACTCTTTACGGCGTGGGGCTCACTCAGCGGTTGTTGTGGAGGTGGCGCGGTGGTATACGGCGGCGATGGCGGTCGGCGGTGACGATGATGAAGTGATCACCGCGAAGGAATGTCCTACCGGCGCCATGAGCAGGCGAGGGAGGCCACGCAGTGGATGGGGTAGCCGGAGGAACATCGGAATTGCTGTATCCGTAGACAGGCGGCGAAGGTGGGGGTATTAGAGGGCGGACGGACTCTTCTGAGACCAAGAGAGAAAAGGTCGACGAGTCTTTAGATTTCTTATTGTTTTTGTAATATGTTCTTTGTAATTCGTTCAAGTTCCTCTTCCTTGTAATCCAATGTTATGACCTTAGATTTTGCTGTTCAGGCTTCCGCGCCTGTAGTTTTTTTTTCTTCTTTACCTGTACTGGTTTACTCCACTACTTTCTTTGTAAACAAATTATTATTTGTTGTACAGCTACATTGAATTGTTTCCGTTCTTACTTTTTTCATTGTTAGTTTTGCGGATGGCGTAGCTAAAAGGGTTTTTGGTTATAAGAGAAAACTAGATGAGCACGGACAGGGAAAGTGGGAGGGGAAACAAAAGGGCAAGAGTGACAAGAGGATCACGGAATCCAAAGCACGGCAAAAGGAAAGCACTACATTGTGCACAAACCTAGCAGATTGAACTAAGGAAACTCCTAGGCCGCGCCGAGAATGCAACACGTGGAGGCGACAAGCGGCGCCTCACGCGCCGCTCGAGGAAACACGAGGACGCTTGCGGCCCATGGCGCGGGTGAAGAGCGCCGTAGCAGGAGAAGGCATCCCGGCCGAGGAAGAAGCGGCCTCGACGCCGTCCGCAACGGCGGACAAACCGCGCAAGACGTTGTCCGCGTGAGCAACATGGACGGCGAGAGAGACCTTTCGACGCCATGAGGCCAACAACTTGCCCACATGCATCCCTTTAGATGCGGCTGCCCGCTTGGCTAGCTCCGTCAAGAAAGCCGTGGCGTGGCCGCCGAGAGTACCAAATTCCGTGACAGCAAAGGGAATGAAACGGATGTCGGGCCGACTCCTCACCCCTTCGGAGTACTTCTCGAACTTGGTCTTCTCAGCACGGCGGTGAGCGACTTCGGGTGACGGGGGGCTAGAAACGCCGAACAAACTGGAAACCACGGCATCAAGGGCAAGTTTTGAGCCTCGGATGCCGTGATAGTGCAAGACACCCACATCCGCGGGGAGACCGTCGTTGCCGTTGGGGAGTTGAACTAACATCGTGGGATCTGTGAGAACTTCGACGCCAACCCCGAGTACGCCACGAACCTCGGAGATAATTTCCGCAAGGGCCGTCACTAACCAAGAGTGAGCGGTATGGACCGAAGCATCTCCGCCGCATCGAGCCAAATGGTCCGCGAAAGCAGTGGCCCACGCATCGTCCGACATGTCTACACCCGCCGACGAGAACGCACCCCGCATAGCTTGAACCGAGAGATGGCAAGAAGCACAAGCAGTGGGGGAGCGTAGAGTAGAGAGGATGCGGGATGAGGGTAGGCCGAAGATGCGACAGACCGCGACGCGGAAAACTGCGTCGTAGTGCTCAGGGAACTTGTCGCGGAGCTCGCCCAAGCGACCGGAAGTAGGCGGGTCCGAAGCCAAAAACGCGAGGGCGCCGTGGCCGAGACGAGATACAAAACGCCTAGACTCCGGCCGAGCGCGGTTGGAAAACGTGGGAGCGAGCTTCGCGAAGCGAAACAAGTTGACGCGCTCACTAATGTCCGCTTGTAGCTTTGGAAAGATGTCCGTGGCAAACGCCGAAAGCGGTACGAGCGAGGGTAGGCCATCAAGGGACCGAAAAGTCTGCTCGTTGTTTGATCGTGCTTCAGCTACGCAGCCTGCGCGAGCCACCGTTGGACGTTGCGGGGGGAGCATCGCTAAGACTGTGGTTATCAAGGGTTCAGACTCGGCGAGAGCGTGAGAACCGCACGCAACATCTAAGCGCGCCCACGACGAAGCGAGTTCTAACGACCACATGGGTGCGTTGTCGCCGTCGTCTCCGTCCGGTGTGCCGGGCCTTCGGGACACCGCTGTGGTCATAGCAGTCGCTAACCGTCCATACATGGTCGGCTCCATCGGAACATCGTCTTGGGAGTCCCCGCGCACGCGAGCATCTTGTGTTGTAAGGAAACGGATAGCTGAGCCCACTGCCAAACCGGCCGCTCCGACATGGGCCGCGTCCGCCAAGGCAGCCAAGTCCCCCACCCCCATGCCTCCGAAACGTATAGGAAGAGACATCTCGGAGCGAGTGTTGCGGGGTAGGCTAGCTGCGGGAAGGCCCAATATCTCAGCCGCCACATCTAGGGTGGCATTGTCAGCGCGCTCGAGGAAGGTCACGACGGTGTCGCCGTAGCCCTCGCCCCTGCCAAGACCTCGGGGAACTGTACGGGCAAAGTGTCCGAAGCGGCGGTTGCAATGTTGATGGATGCGAAGCGCAGTGTGAGAGTGCCGGTGAGCCGCTAGACCCCTTAGACGCTCGCCGTAGGCCTCATACTTACTTAAGGCCGTTTCAAACACGTCTCGAGCAAAATACGATGTACCCAATGGCCCTCCCAATACTTTCGTCCCTTCCGTGGAGACATTTACTCCCCGCATGATGTGGCCGTTGGGTAAGTTGTCGAAAGCATCACCGACACCCAAAGGGGAATACAAGCAGTTTTTGCGGATGGTTACTGTGAGGCCGACGCTAGCATACGCCTCCGGCATAGCGTCGCCAATAGCCACGAGAGACGGAGGGGGTCCCAAGAAGTGAACATCGTCAGAATAACCGCATACAACGGATTCGTTCGGGGCAATCGCAGCCAATTGCTTGTATACCCTGGAGGCAACAGTTGCGAAGAATATGGCCCCGAGGACGCAACCTTGATGGACTCCACGGGTACTCGGAATGCGCATGGCCGGGCCGTGAGCATTTGATGAGTCGTAAACGTACAAGGTAGATGGACGGCCATACAACATAGTAGCGACACGGAGCAACGGTCGAAGCGCGGGATTTGCTGACAACTCCTCAAACAAGGGACGCCGCAGGAACTCGTTGAACGCGTTGGATGTGTCGCCTTGCATGTCCGCCCAGTCCGGTGAAGCGTCAAGCGCGGCTCGAACCATGAATTGTACGATCTCAACCCCGCCGCGAACGCCGACGCCAAATAGGTGCCGAGCAGCCAACCATTGAGACACTTCGTCACCAATTACGGTGAGAAGCGCGCGATTCGCGCGACGAACTAAAACGGAGCCAATTCCAATCGGGCGCAACGTCCCCTTCTGGTCGCGAAGTTCTTGCTCTTGTGCGCGTCGTTGTTCGGGATCGAGCTTGTCTAGCGGGATAAGTGTGGCAGAGGCAAGGAATGAAGCAACGCCGGGTGGAACCTCTGCATTCACGATGGCTTCGGCTAAACCGGTGAGAGTGCAAGGGGAACCAAACGCGCGAAGAGTTTCAAACCTCTAACCGTCGACGTGAGGACAAGACTTTCGAGGGCATCTAGCAACGACCTCCATAATATCGACTTCCGAAGCGCGGAGTTTGATACGAGGGAGGGAGAAGGGATCCGGCAACACGTCCGCGAGGTCGTCATCGTCTTGTGGGTGCAACCGTGATAATTCCTCGTGCACCCCACGACCACTTGCAACGGGGGTGGAGCTTAGGGCCTCCATAGCACGGCGGTACTCCCCAACCGCAGCTAGACTAGCCGCCCGGTTGGCGACCTTGGCCGAGACGCCGTTATGAAAGGGTTGCGAAGGGGAGATGGGGTCGGTACCGGCCCTCGAAAGTGAGGTAGGTGGCGGTGCCCGCCCATTGGTAAGGGATGCGTGGGCGCGAGCGGCGGAAAACAATGTATCAAGATCTCCTGACGCCCAATGGGCTAAGCGGTTGTCACGGTAATCGGCGACCGGGTCAGGGGGCAGATGCCCCGCAGAAGTGAAATCCGCCATGGGGCGCAAAACTAAGCGCGGGAATAAAAGCAACGCCGCCCAAGCCGCTTCCGCGGAAGCCCCTTGGGTGGCCCTACCGCGGAAAGACAAAGCGCAACCGACAAGCTCATCGAAGACCGGCTTGACGAGGCGTACCACCGAAGGGGGGACGCCGTTCGAGGACGTACTAGATCGGAAAGAAAGGAGGTAGGACTCGAAGAAGGCTTTAGAGTTCTCCCCGCCAGTGGCCCCATGATCAAGGCACCGTTGGACGGCGGGGGGCAAGGACTGGGGATGCGGCGGGGACGGCCGACCACGCGGGAGCGAAGCACCGCATGCCGGCTGTTGGGGTGGCGTAGTATTGCGGTGAGAGCAAGAATGTAGGTGTCTACTAAGGCCACCGCTCCGAAAGTATCGTCCGCAAAAAGTGCACGGCGCGAGAAGGTGGCGATCGGCATCCACAACTGGGCAATTGTCGGGCGCAAAAGTGCACGTTGTCGCGGGGGAGTTTAGATGGGCGCATAGCGCTTGAAGGGTCGGAAACGACGCGGAGCAACTAACGCACCTCAAAGGAGCGGGGGGTAAAAAACGAGACGGTCGTATGTCCGGCCGGGTCGCCGCGGCGGACATCCGGGGTGGCACGTGTGTCGCGTCCTAATATAAGTAGAACACGCGGGGTCGAAGAAGGGGGGGGGGGGGGGGGGAAGTGGCTTGGACTATACCGGAAGTCGCCAGAGGTGGCGCTGTGGCGTGCCTTGGAGGGAAGATTCGCCGCCGACGTGGTGGGCTCCTCGATGCCGGTCCGTCGCGCCTCTAACCTCGCGTTGCTTGTAGTGGGGAGCCTTGGAGCCCGCGATGGAGATGCTCAAGAAAAAAGCAAAGAAGCTATTTGGTACCCGTGTACCAACCACCGCAAGAGTCAGAAGGCAACTCCGTCGTACAACGCCGTATCGTAGCGGGGCGCCAAGCGATAAAGGATGACCTTGCAAATAGCGGGCTCCGAGTACGGGTAGCGATTAGAATGAACTTAGAGCAGTACTGAAGTTGTAGTACCCGTACAGTTATAGCGATGACGCGTGCCGATGCCTTGAGCCTTGCTGAAAGGGATGACCACGCGCGGGCGAAAGTTGTAGCGATACCGGTAGCGGCCAAGGGTCTCGAGGATGCCGATAATAGGCGCGGTACGGGTAGTTGTACCCGGTCGCGGTTCGAGCGACGAATAAAAGATCCCGGGAGGGTCACGCTGGCGGTGGAACAAATAAAACGCACCGGAGCCGCCGACGGCGAGTGACCGCCGACGATAGAAAGGAGAACTTTATGTATAGGTACCGCACGATGTCACAACGTATGAGAGCGCCGAGACAAAAGCAAACACGAATAGGCGGGCATGCGTCACGCTCACCGCTACCAAGTTCCGTGCTCGCGGGCTCCCGACTCGCGGGCTCCCCGACTGGCGTAGCTAAAAGCAAACCTAGTTTTTCAAAGACACGTAAAAGGCACATAGTATTCCTATTAGAGGCCCAAAAATACCGGCATTTAGGATGCCGATAATCCAGTAAGGGGAATAATAGTTTCAATACATTAGAGTATTGAAAATAATATTTAGTAGAGTAGTGATCTTTTGCGCAAGATGCGCGCACATTAGGGATCACGACTCGCGCTAGATAGGGCTATAAGTAGTAGCTCATGGTAGGTGACTCGCAAGGGAGTCACAAATTTCGCTGTTATGATAATAGCCTTTCTGGTGGTGCTTACTTTAATCAATTTTTTGTGGTTTCTTGTGGTGCTTATTGTAATGGAATTTTCGGATTTCTGTCCTAAAGTAGCATTAGGAGTTGCATTTTCCCTTCTATAATAAGACATCGTACTATCGGGTTTTCGAACATCGAGTTGAGTTAAAAGAAAAGAGAGAGGCACATAAGTTTAAGACTTCGGAGCACATGGGCATGCACCACCCTCCATCCCGCACGTAATCACGAAGATAGGAACCGGCGTGCCAGGAAGAGCCACATATAGGCGTTGCTATGAACTCACGACGCACATGCCCAAGAAAGCGACGGAAAGGAACGTATATATGTGGACCGCCGTACAAACTACTTCGTACGGGCATTATTTCAAGACCGTAAAGAGAGAGAGTCCACCGCACCCAAGCTTGGGAAACGTCTTAACTACCGCCCCACAAAAATGGCCAAGCGACCAACCACCTCAACCCTCATAGGACCCAGCCGACCCTCGTCCTCAAGCTTAGCTTGTTGACCCACCATCGCAAGACGGTCGAGAGCGGCAGCGGAGCGCCCACAGCCTGAACGATGGAATTCGTGCGCGCACTAATGAGAGTAACATTCACAACCAAGTGGTTATTCTCTACAGCCGGACACAATCGACTAATTTTAGTCGGTTGTGCACCTTATGTAGTTAGCGCTAGTACTTACCCTATATTTTAGTTTTTTTGGCAATGCCGCTAATATGTTACTCCCAACACTCCAAACTATCTCTAGACAAAGTGTCATGCCCAGACACGGTCAAACAAGCGGACTTTTTTTGACCTCATTATGACCCTCCCGATGGAAAAATGACCGCTCGAAAAGGTAAAATATGAAATTCCAAGTTGTTCTACTTTAAACGATTAGTATGAATACATAAACCATAAAACAATGTACTAACGCACTCCCCCGACCTCAACAGTGGGTTAAGTATGCATCTTGAGCGTATTGAGACTTTTGGGACAAATGTTGCATGTTTACTACTAGGAAAGCACAACCGACTAAAATTAGTCGATTGTGCTAAACAAGGGATTTTTACCCGTACTATTGACACTTGCATGAGGATGCTCATACTATACTCCCTCAATTGCCATCGGAATGCCCGCCAATTGTTATGAAACTTATGACAGCATGCCTAGGACACACAAGCAAGCGTTTGGAGTGTTTACTCCACTTCATGGCGCCGTGCTTTGCGCTTTGCCTCCCTCTCGACCGCAGCGACACTGCGCCTGATGTTTGGTGGTTCACCCGCAATGTGCCGTGCCATGCATGAAGGGCGCAATAGGGCGTTGCAAATGGTGATACGCTTGAGAGCGCAGCTGCTACAAGCGCAGAACACTTGGCTCCTCCTGTCGCAGTACGAGCATGCGCGCTGAATGACGTGTCCCTTCTCCGAGATACCAAACATGACCGGGACATGATGCCTGCGTGCACGCTCCGTTGCTGTCTGTTGCCTGGTAAACAATCCGCTGCCCTCTCCTTCAGCGTCCGGCTGGTGCAACATTGCATAGCATAGCTGCCCCTTGAAGCGCTCAAACGTCATAGAAGTAGTGCCTGACGCTTGTAGGCACGGAAAGCATTCACCTCGGAAATGCCAAATGCCATCTGAAAGTCGCGCACCCACCAACGCATTGTCTTCCACGTGTCCTCAAATGACGTGCCACCCTGGCGCACGGCATTATGGGTATCGATGATGTTGAACAATAAGCGGTAGGTAGCGTGGATGTCCATCTGCGCATGCTCGCCGGTCCTCACATCAAAGTACCCATCTGACTTCACAACCTTAAACCTGCGAAAGATGGTCTCCCCCATACCGGAAGTGCCTGCCGTGCCGATCAGTGTCATCGGTTGTTTGTCCTTATCACCAGCTGCTAGGACGCTGATGGTCTCACCACTGCTAGAGGTGTATGTCGCTGTCAGCGTGGCAGTATCCCCCCTGTTCTGCAGCTTTGAATCGATGAATTCCTTTGGGTAACCAGTGGTATGGCCCTTCACGTTCCCGATTCCAAACAACCCATGCTCTGCCAACGCTACCAACATGTTCCAGCTTGCGAACCCTGCATCCATCACCACGCAACGCCCCGTGCGCATCTAGTTCTCCACGCAGCGCAGCACCTTAGCTTGGGCCTTGCCCCACTCCTTGACATACTTTTTGTCCTTCATGCGCTCCTTCTCTTCGTATATTTCAATGAAGATTATGCAGCCGCTGTCGCAGTCCGCCGCTGTATGCGACTCTCTTCAAGTGGGGGTAGGCTTACGGTGCACTACCATCCACCCCGGCATCCCCATGCCCACCCACATACCCATGCTCTCATCTACCAGCATGTACTCCCCGGGGATCAACATGTCCTTCATGTTCTTATTCCACTCGTCCATAAACTTGCGGATGGGGTTGAACACGTCGTTCATGTTGTCGTAGGTGGGCAAGCAGAAAGCGCGCTGCAACTCTTCAAAGCGATTGGCAGTGAAGCCATACTTCCCGAGCTCATGCGCCACAGTCACCTCCCCGGGACGCAAGTGAGCTAGCTCCGCGGCAGTGAGACAATAGTCCTTTACATCCCCTGCATGTGGGTGCAGGTTCATGTACGTCTGCACGCGCGAAACATCCCGTCACATCGTAGAAATATTTTCTGAGTCGCAACAAACAACCGACTGCACAAGTGAGCCACAGAAAAACATGCTTCCCACCTTGTAGCCCATGAAGCGCCAGAAGTCCCCGTTGGTCACCTCAAAAGATTGACTGAAGCCTGCCTTGGTGCGGCCCAAACACGTCATGGCCTCAGCAATGTCCTTCACCAAGGAGCTCGGGAACATGGCTTTGAAGAAGTCGAACGGCGTCTTATCTGTGTGGTTATGAAGCTTGAAGACAGCCTTACCCTTGTAGCCGGTCGCGAGAAAGGGGTCTTGCAGGCGGCCGGTGTCTTTTTTCCACTCAATGTAGTGACGGGTAATTGTTGTGTCCGACTCGTTGTGCGTTAGCGCACTATCTCCGGCTCCACCGCGACCGCGCCCCCTCCCCCGTCCGCAGGGTCCACGCCCACCGACTCGTCCGCGCCCGCCCCCGCGACCTCTCCCACGGCCATAGGCAGGCTCGGGGCTACTTGGGTCAACCGTTTCCTCGCTGTTGTCCTCGCTAGACTCGCCTTCGACGAGGTCCTCCTCATCCGCTTCGGCGGTTTGCTGCTCATCCTGCTCCCCACCTTGGCCGACGCCTCTACCACCTCTGCCGCGCCCACGGCCTCGACGCCGCCCACCACGCCCTTTTGCATGACCTTGCTGCCTACGACGTTGCAAGTCGCGTTGGGCTAAGTCGCCTAGGGCCATATCGGAAGCGCCGGAGTCGCTGATGTCCGCGTCCCCCGATGCGTGTTCTGAAGCCGTTGTGTCAAGAAAACTGTCCAACACAGCCCCGCCGGAAACTGGTATCTCCGACTCGCGAACAACAGGAATTCCACCATCGACTTCCAAAACCAACTCGTGTTCCATAGGAGCCTCTTCTTGCGCGTGATTGGGACATGAGCTGGCCTCGTGGCGCAGCTCTGCTAGCGGGAGTGTGCGGGTGTCGTCATCGGCAGGGAAATGTACGACCCAAGAATCACCCACTTCCTGTGTGCGCACAGTACCGCGCACCCGCGCGGTGCGCCAAAGGGCGCCAAACTGCTCCCGTGACCACCTAGGGGCCCCCTCTTCATCGAAGTATGTGGCTCGGACTGATACAGCGCAGCCCGAGGATAGGGTTGGGCTAGACATGAAGCCTCCTTGAAAGAGATGCGGCAGAAACGGTTTGTACAATCAGCTTGTGATGGTGCACGGATCACCTACATTCAACAAGCCGCCGTTGTCTCATGGGCAAATAAGTTCGAGAACGGCAAATTTTGCTGAACTACATTTTCTGTAAGGTATCCTCATGTGCGTGGTCGTAATCAAACGCACATCAAAAGTGGGAGAAAAAGAGCAAAAGCACAACCGACTAATTTTAGTCGGCTGTGCCACAAACGACTAAAATTAGTCGGTTCTGGCTGTAGAGATTATTATGCGGAGCCGCAAAATCCAACCACACAACATCACATGGGCGACCTTGGGAGGCCCGAGACCGGATTCGGCGAACCTCTAAACGCAAGTCCGTCCCCTTATTAAGCGCCCTTACTTTAGCCATGATGCCCCCCTCCAAAACATGAAGAATGCGATCATGTTAACAAGGACAACGGGGGGTGTGGTCCACAAGCATGGAGATTGGCGTCCGCTTCCCGGACATGGTAGCAAACGAGGTCGTAGAGGAGGACACATGGAGATCACCCATGGAGTCACGAAATTGTCACGAGGATCCCATGGGAGTCATTGCATCGCGGACACTTCGGGACATGAGAAGCATGGCCCGGCGTGAGGCCGAGCATCCGGTATACCGCCATCATGTACCGATAAGGGGAAAGCTGAAACTAGACTCATGCGAAGAAGAAAACATAGACAAAGCCCCACGACCAGATCCCGAAACAATACGCATATATCTTGGGAATGAAGGCCAGCATAAAGCCAAAAGCTCGTGGGAAGTAAGAGCCTTTAGAGTGCGCGAATTAAGGCGTTGGGGGTGCCTTCTTGGGCGGATAAGAGCACATGGAGTCGGGACTTGTAAGCAAGTCTGCCGCGGGGCCTGTTAGCACTAGCATCCCGTTGCATAGTGCTTATGTACAAGGTAGCTACTTGTCATCCTAGTACTTAGTGTTATGCTATTAGCGGTACTCTATTCCCTATTTGTGGCGGTCGGCCGGCCTTGCCGGTGCCTTCGCCGGCCGCCATCTCTCTCTTCCCACTTCTCTAGTCACCACAGCCGGCCCCCTTGTGGGGCCGGCACGACCTCCGTGTAACTATCCGTTCCCAACTCTAACAGGTTATGGAGCAAGAGAGGCGGTAGGCGAGGGGGGTAAATTCAACATTAGGACCCACGCAATTCGAAAGATCTTGGTCAAAGTGTGACCACGATATCGACATATGAAAACCCGTCCGTACCTGAGGTAGTGGATTAGGACGCGCGCAACCGTACTTCCCAAGGTAACGAGGCGGCTGCGAGACTATGTAGATCACGACGGATGGTACCGTACAAATGACCTATCCACTCGGATTTGTAATCAACAATAGGGCTAGCGGGGTCGTGTCGAATAAAGCGTAATGGGCGCGTTCATTATCTAGCGTGAGCGATCGACGGAACGTTAAGTCCCCCATACTCAGCAGGGAGAGAGAGGTGACGCGTAACGCAATTGATTTGATAAAGTGTCTGCACCTCAAGGGAACCCCACCTAATACTAGTGACTGCACCATGCATACCGAACCACACTCTCCGCGCTAGCAAGGTACGGGCGACAAACATAAGGGGGAATGGGATGTTCGGAGCATAAAGCCAAAGCGGCGTACTTCGCACGTGATAATGAGGCGACAAGCCGAGTGCACGCCTACGAGTAAAGTCCGATGCAGACAAGTCCACGTTCATGTATAATTATTTTGTTGCGCCGCGAGAGAGTCGTGAAGCCAAGAATAGACATTAATAAGAAATTGGTTTTGATCGAAAAACACGAGAAAGCCGATGATGTTGAGCAAGATTCTACATATGAATCGCTCAATAATGACGATCATATTTAGAAGAAACGATACACTAGAAAATGTTGATCTGGACACAAAATATGCATAAAAAACAGCAAGCCCGAATGGGTGCAACAAATAAAAACCGGCCGCCTTTTGTCATATTGATGGCAATTCAAAGAATCTACGAATTGCATGCTGAAATTACCGAGCAGTACAATGACGCCGATACAACTTCGATTTTTGGGAAAATGAAAATAATTTAGAACATGTAATGGCTCCCACTTGTTGGTTTCTTTTGACCCTCCCAACCAAGCCGTGTAGGAACTTACGAGTTGGGGCTAGACCGTTTTCTCCTTATTTCGTCATCTCCGAAATGCTGTGGGGTCTTTCAGCTACCCCCCTAAAGGTGCTGAGCTGAGTGTGTTAATAGGTGTGTCGGTGAAAGGTGCATGTGGTGTGACGTTTTTGTGCGCAGATAGTTTTGCATGTTTTGCGCATGTACATTACGAGTAGATGGAGGTGCAGCAATTGGACGGAGTGGATGTGGAGTACTGAGAGCAGGCGAGTGGCTTCGACACTTGATTTTGCGAAGATTTTATATGGGGATCCGTGCGGAGGGTGATCAGTCTTGACGTGATGGTTGCGATTGTGGGTGAGGGTGGGGCTCTTGTGCGACTCATGCCGAGGGGATGATTTTCGTTTTCTTGTCGGGCCAGTGGGAACAACTTCACTCGCGGTCTATGTGCGCACAAAGGTGGCCTAAGTAACATTTCCGCACCCTATGTTATGTGCCGCACCAACTAGCAAAGCATGCGTGTCTGCCTCTTTACGAAAACGACATTGTGGCTCTCGCTATCTACGCAAGATGTTGGCGAAGAAGTCGGGCGTCTTGTGAGTGGCATATATATCAATTAGGGAATGTGAAACCTAATACGGAATACGAGGGTGGCATAGGCATGGTATGGGCGAAAGCATGGAAATGTAATGGTGAGTGTGGGCGTGTGTGGACACTTTCCAACTGGGAGGAGAATGTTTAAAGGAATGCCAATAAAGACGCTAGTAGACAGCTAAATACTGCGAAGGGAAAATACGGTAAATAGATCGGGTAGAGGGGGCTAAGTACATAGCAAGTTGGATGGTAAGTAAGTATGAGGCGATAATAATTCGGGCAAATTATGGTAGTGTGGAGGAATTCGTCGGAGGTCAGAGTCGGGCAAGCTTTAAGGTAAGGCAATATGTAGCAGTCTTGTGGAGGGAGAAATTGAGAAGCAGTAGGATATGCGATTTACAGGGAAGCAAGTTTGGATAGTTATGTGCGGTAATGGATTGTTAAAGGTTTGAGTAAGGTAGATAACGGTAATTAAGACATAACTTTGTATAACAAGTAATTATTGTAGCAAAATCAAGAAGTTAAGGTACGGGTAGGTATATAGTCATGGCGCAGAAGGTGAACAAGCGGATAATTGATACTACATCCCATTCAGTTGTACGATGTGTTTGGCATTTGTTCGGCGGTGGGACGGAATCCAGTTATGAATAAGGACAATGCTATGAATCTTGCGGGAAGAGGTAGCCATAGGGCAGTCAGCAAAAGAATTTAAAAATGTGCGATGTAGTAGCAAATGATAATGGAACATGTCGAAACATAATAAGTTTAGTTATATTGTAGCGAGTGCAAGAATATGCGCCATCTAATATGACTGTGGAACGATTGCTGCGTGTTAGTGTTGTTTATTAAATTCTTATAGTAGTGAGTATTATTCGATAGGATTGTGACGTGAGGACTACGGAGAAAACTAAGGCGTGGTGAACTTGAAACGGCATAAGTTATCTGCTAGCATAATTGCGGACCAATTTATATGTTATCGTGTAATAAAGATTGTGTAAAGATTGCATTTTGATAAGAAGGTGGTGGTAGTAGGAATGGAAGGCGCGGTTATGGACGTTGCAAGGTTTAGCAGGGTTTATGGGCTAGCAAGGGTGTTCGCGTTTGTGTGCAACGGTTGCATGGCGCAGAATATAGCCGATTGGCAGTAGCGAGTAGCAGTGTGTAGAGCATGGCGAATTCGATTGTTTTAGCAGTAGTGAGGTATGTACATGTACCTTATTGGCAGGATTTGGTTGCAGGACTAGCAATATATGATTTGTGCGATTGTGGATAGCGGGTTTATTGACGTTTCAGCGGTATTATGTAGATCAACATGTCGATTTGGTAGTGGCCACAATGACTTAGGCGGAGATTTGAAGAAATATAGATTCGTTACAATCAATTTCACGTGATTTGGCAAGTGGCGCACTGGCTGAATATATATGTAGGGGAAGTAAGTTCGTATGTAGAAATTTAAGAGGCTAACACAGTACCCGTGCAACCAAAATTAGTTTTATATTTGTTGGCAATTACAACACAAGTACGGGCGGTGATGTAAATGAATTTGGCATTACTTAGGTGGAGTAGTAACATGTGACTAAAAGACGTGAGCGGTACACGATACCTTCATGGAGAGATGAGCAAGAGGCGCGGAGTCTAGCATCGGCAAGCGTCGAGGCTTGAATTACATAATAAATATAAAAATGATTTATAACAATGGCCCTTCAATTCAAGCTGTTGTCTAAGGGCCTTCTTGTATATGCCATTTGGGTCTTAGGATATAAAATTTAGGCCGGTGGGCTCCTTGTCCTTCCTTCTCAGGTAAGTTTTGGGGCTTTGCAATAAGTTTTGAGGATCTTGGTAGGGTGTGGTGAAGGCGTGGGGAGGGTCGGGTAGGGTAGGTTAGAAGGGGTGTTGGTGGAATTGTTTGTAGGTGGCAAAGGATGTAGTTGTGTATATGCGGAGGAGGTGATGTAGCCATCGGACATTGTGTATGTGTAGGCGGGAGAGAATGCTAGTAGTGTCTCGGGAGTTGGTGGCGGAGAGTTAAATTGAATATTGATTGTGTCCAACTTTGAGGCGACAAAATAGAGGCGGAGTATGTGGCGCCGCGTTCTTGTTGAAGTAAAGCTGGCAATATGGGACGAACACCGTTAGTGATTCAGATGTGACACATGTAGCATTTTGTCGAAAACATGTTCATGAGTGCGGGTACACGTGGCGATATATAGTAGGAATTGAAATTGAAATGAAATTGAAATATTTTACTCCAATACCGGTAAACCGGCTGGAGTCTCTGGGCCCCCCCTTTTGCCATGCCATACAGGACTTAGTAGCGTGAGGTAGACCGTGAACCACTAATCCCAACCTCTCCAATGGCAGTAACGATATCGTCTAAAACATACCCGTACCAGTATCCAAGTATTTACTATTTTCTGACCTATACTAATTTTTTTTTTCCTGGATACAGTATGAAATAAAAAATGTCGCTATTCTCCACGATACGCGGCCTGCTCCAGCCGCGGCGGGGTTGCCGATCAGCAAGGCTGGTCAGCTTGAGCTGGTCGAGTCGAACCTGCCTGACCTCGGCTCCTGTGCGACTCCGGTCGTGCCGGAGGTAGGGGGAAAGGCAGGTGGAAAACCCCCTTCGCGCAGGTCGTCGTCGGACTCGTCTCGATCCTTGCTCGACCCCGTCCGAGATATCGGAGATAGTGGTCGCTCTTCTCGGCGCGACCCTCCACCTAGTCTAGCCTTCTCCCCCCCCGCGGGGGCTGGGAGGAGAAAAAGCGAGGCTGCAGACGGTGTTCGGCTGGCTCTCCTGCCTCCGAGCCAGATGTCTCCTGTCCCCTGTCCGTTTGCCGTCTGGTTCCACCACCCATCTGATCGCGCTGTGCTGGCCGCACTTGTCTCCCCCGGTGATTTACGTTGTTAAGGGGCCGCCTATACGAGCAGTGTGCTGTTGCGATAACCCGGGGCACACTGCCTGAGGCAGCTTGTCGATAACCGGGTACCGACTAGGGGAGGGGGAACGGATAATGCCCAGGGATCGGCTATCCTCAAAAGATGGTGGGTACGGGAATATTTAACCAAAAACCCCCCGTACCGGGTTTTTCCGGCGGCGGATGATCCTCCCGACCTCCGCCGCCAGACCGTGCCGCTCCTCCGGCTGCGACTCGCCTCCGTCCTGCGTGTCTTCGGGCCTCTCCCCCAAGGGAAACCAGAAGGTTTCGCAGGGCTGGTGGCTGCTAGCGAGCGCCGTGCCCTAGCGCTGCTTCCCAGCTGTCCGCCGCCAGCTCCAACACCCTCGCCCCACCGCTGATCCGTCCGTACCCCTCTTCGCCAAAAAATATTTCGCAAACGCCGCCCCCGCCCCATCGTCGGGAGAGTATCTGTGAGTATTTAGTCGCGGAAAAAACATATCGGACTGGCCGAGCGGGAGATCCCTGTGCCGGTGTACGGATATTATGTTTTCCAAAACCCTCCGTACAGGGCTTCCCGACAGCTGTTGATCCCGCGGATCGCAGCTGTCGGTACCTCGTTCAGCCCCCTACCGTGCCAGGCCTGGCACGGCTATGGGGTTACCAGCGCCCACCGCGTGGAGGTAGAGGTAGGTGCCGACGGGCCTGCGAGCGCACCCCCCTCCGGGGCCGCCGCCGTTGCGCCGCCGGCGGGCGCCTAGTAGGAATTCCACTTTTGAAGTGAGGCAGCGATACCGTATGCCTTGCCGTTGGGCGCTCGCTTGCACATGCTCATGTAGGCTGCACTTTGAATTAACATTTAATCAACTCAGCTTGACCTGCGTAGGTCCAAGCACACACATACCCAGACGCACGCACAGAAACACACATACGCACGCACGCGCGCGCGCACACACACACGCACACACACACACACACACACACACACACACACACACACACACACACACACACACACACACACACACACACACACACACACACACACACACACACACACACACACACACACACACACACAACGTGTTGTAGAGAGAGAAAGAGATATATATGACAAGGTCGCAAACCCTAAATATTACACGCGCCTCTATCATACATCTTGTATTGTCTATATTCGGCATTCCTCCCCACAGCGCTCGTGTCCTGCCTGGTATCGACCCAATATCCCCGGTATATCCTCCCCTTGGCCGCGACGCAAGCAAGGCTGGCTGACGTATATTCGGGGGCGACCCATCGAGGAACAAAGCCCTTCTTTTCCGTGACATCGTCGTCGTCGCCCTGCTCCTTTTCTCCCCCCCCCCCCCCCCAACGATGTTTACGTCCGCTTCCGGGGTTGCGGTACCGGTTGCATCCCCGCTGCCCTCTATGGGTAGAAGCGTTGGGTTGCCGTGGGCATCAGGGGCAACGTTGTTGTCGAGGACAAAGTCGGCGGAGGTGAGCAACGCTGATTAGGTGAAGCGTGAGTGTTGGGAGCTGCCTCTAAGGCCGGGGGGCAGAAACTTCACCATACATCGTGAGACGCTGACCGGCAATATCGCGCGGCTTCTAAAGACTCAGGGAGTCGGGGCGTTGACACGCACCGGTGAAGTGCGAGGCCGAAGTGTATGCCCCCCCACCCCCCAGAACGCACGACACTAATCTACTCCCCCACAAAAGGTGTTCTCGCTTGGAACTGGCAGGACTTCGTCTACACGGACGGCTCCAAAATGGGAGGCTACTCCCCACTCGGACGAGCCGCAACCCATCCTGCCACGGACACCCACGTCAAAATTTTGGTGATTTCTAATCCCCCTCCCACACCATTAACCGCGCTGAACTCGCGGGCATCGACATAGGCTTCCAACTCGGTCATACCCACCTCCTCACCGACAGTACGTGCTCACTACGCATTAACCAAGGATTCATGCGTTGCCCCACTGCCTACCGACACCACATCCACCGCGAAACCCTAGAATAAATCACACACACCCTTCACTCCATATGCACATCAGGCACCCGCACCCACCTCGGCAAAATAAAAGTACATGACCACTCTCGCGGTAATGACCACGCCGACACGCAAGCCAATCAAGTCGAAGATGGACACCAACCCGGCGTGACTTACGACACATATTCAAACGTAGACGTAGGCACCTCTAACTCAAGGAGTACCCACACCCAAAGATACACAAACTACCTCAAAACCGGCGCACACACATTTAGCATCAAACACACTCATACACTTCTTTGGCGCACAGCCAAACACGGCGCCCTCCTTGCCGGCGCCGCCTCAGACGGAGCGGACTTCTCGTTCCACAAGAAATACACCTCCCTCGCCAATATTCAATTCACACAAAAACATGAATTTATGTGTGGGGTTTTAAACACTTGCCTCCTCTCGCACAACCCCACCCTCCGGTGCTCTATGTGTGGACAATTCACCAGTAACGGACACATGGCAGGCACTTGCCCCTCGATGTCGGGACTCAGACAAGACCGGCACAATAGCGCCCTCCAAATTTCCCTTTCCCTCTTGGAAAGGGAAATTTCACAACGGCCACAACGGCGGACGGCGGGAAACCATCACAATAGACTTCGGTAACAAACCCATCAACTCCTTCACCTCCCCCAATCCTGTCGACCTGTCCACACCCTACATGACTACCACCCTCTTCCCTGCACTCACATGCCTACGCGCTTAGTCATTGCTAACGAAGGCATATCCCCCGACTCCCTCACATCCTGCCCCGCTGTCCTCCCCGAAGACCTACTGCCCCATCGCTCCGACCCTCCGCCCACAAACTGACTTTATCCGCCTTCTCGAACCCAGATTCGTCGGACACTCGATCGCCAAACGCCGATACTCATCGATTAAAATGATTGAAATAGGACAATGGAAGTAATGCACATACAAGAACCTCTATTACACCGCGCAACTCATCCGCGAAAACTGACTCGTCTGGCCAACGCTCTCCGCAACCACTGGCGAGGAACTGATATTGACATCCTCCCCATTGTCATGAGTCGCACCGGCACCCTTCACACATCTACAAGCACCAGCCTCACCTCCCTACTCACACTCCGCACATACCTCCCCGATAACTCATCTATGAAACACACCTAAAACACGCCTCGACACCACACGCATCCCCTCACAACTCCACTTGCACACTTGTCAATGGCAGAACCACCTCCTCCTCAATAACCGCATCAAATCCCACACGACAGCACGCCTTTCATCGTCCCTCCATAAAAACATATACTCCTACTAACCAACGACCGCTAACTCGCAAGACTGACTCCCTAGAGGGGAGTAAAAACTCCGAACTCGCTTTGGAGAGGTAGGACTAAGGGATTCACGGTCTAGCCCCGGCTAATAAAGTCCCAAGACGGCGGAGCTGGGACCCTGGGAGGGCCTAGAGACAACAACCGGATTCACTGTGTACATGTTGTAAGCAATTTCAATTTCAATTTTCCGCCCGTAGACATGAGAGTATTCGAGGATTTTTGAGCCTTGAAAAGAAATATCGGACTAGCCGAGCGGGAGATCTTGACGATGGTGTTCATGTAAACTTCTCAATGCCCTCCATACCGAGACTTCCCGACAGCTCAAGATCACGCGGATCAAAACTGTCGGTTTTCACCCCGCCTATCCCCTCTTTGTACCATGCCTCGCACGGCTTGTAGGGTTACCAACGCCCCACTACGTGGATGTGAGGGTGAGTGCCGGCGGGCCTGCGAACGCACACCCCTCGGGGGTCACCGCCGCTGTACGTAGTGCCTCTTGGCCTACGGGCAGTGTCTATTTACGAAAGACTTACTGCCATGGACGAGAGTGTAAATAATTTACCGTGGTGGTGGGAAAGAATGGCCATCGTTTAGTGTGTACGCCAAGTTTGGCGGGACAGTGATGATACGTAAAGAGTGGTTTGACGCGAGTGGTGCATGACCCTACGACTCGACGAGTGAGATCGTCGCGTGGTGACCCTATTTAACCCTATCTATAGCCGGGCCTATAATACTGCCTAGTCTTGCTCATTGCATGGTTGATAAATCTCTACCCATACTAATCGCTTCTCACATGTAAGCTTACGCGCCCATGCCGCAGATCATATGGTTCGGCGTCCATCCAGCCCCGGGAAGGCCGGTACCGCAGCTAGGGAGCGGGGATAGGGTACCGGTCCGTACGCCGCCCCGGAAAAGCGCAGCATCCCGCCAACGCCCACTTCCTAACGGGAAGTAACCGCACCTATTACCATCACACCCACATGTGGCGAGTTTTGTCATGTAACATGACATTACAGTACATAGTACATGTACTCGTTACGAATTTCATTCGTGCGTTTCCATTGGAAGCACGTATTGCGAGTACGCCGCCACTGCGACTTAGCTCGAGGGTATTGTACAATATTGTTCGACCAGTACCTCCCGGTACGTACAATCTGCACATTTAATATAACTTGCTACACGACGCCTTGGTCTGACTTCCCAAGACGGACAAGCCGCGTCGTTAGTTTGTTCATACCCTTACGAAAGCCCTTGCGCATGTCACGAAAGCCACACGAGAACATGCGAGAGCTGGCAAGGCTAGTCTCATCCCCACCTCCACGTGGTGGCGCTAATAACCTTACAGCCGTGCTAGGCATGGCACGGTTGGGGGCAACGCGGGGTGAAAACCGGCACTTCTCATCCGACCGCATGATTTGCAGATTTCGGAAAGCCTTGGTACGGAAGGCTTTTAAAATAGTATATGTACACCAACGTCAAGATTTCTTGTTCGGCTAGTCCGATATTTCTTTTCGAGGCTCGATACTCCTCGAATACTCTCATGTCAACGGGCGGCACATGTATATGAGGGTTGTTGCGGCGACCAAGGCACGGACGGATTTGAGTTGGCGGCGGGCATTGAAGCGGGCGACGGACAGCCGGGAAACAACACCGGGGCAAGGCTCTCGCTAGCCGTCGATCATCCCCGTGGGACTCGTGTCTCCTATGGGGCGCGACGACTTGTTACTCAAGCCGGAGGAAGGTCGCAGCCGGAGGAGCAACATGGTATGGCGGTGGAGGTCCACATGATCGACCGCCGCCGAAAAACCCGGTACGGCGGATTTTTCGGCTTAAATATTTCCGTATCCGACACCTTTTGGGGAGCGGCGCCTCGATCCACGAGTTCGACCGACCCCTCCCCCACTCGGTACCTAGATGTCGACGGGCTGCCTTATGCAAGGTGCCTAGGTTTATCGCACCGGCTCTCTGCTTAAGCCGGCCCGCTCATAGCGTAAACCACCGGGGGGGTACAACGGGGTACAACGATAAGATATGTGTTGAAAACATACGGCGACGGACCGGGGATAGGAATAAATCTCGCGCGGAGGCAGGAGCGCCAGCCAAACACCTGTTGGGGCTATGGACGCCATTTCTTCCAAGCCCCCGGAGGGGAAGGGAAGAATAGGCTAGGAGGCGTGTTGCAACGGGAGGAGCATGAATTATCTCGGACGGGGGAGTGCGTGGATCGGGAAAAAACAACGAGACCGTCGACGACCTTTGCGAGGGGGGTTTCGCATGCCTTTCCCCCCAAGCTCCCGCAACACCGGAGTCGCACACGAGCAAAGGTCAGGTAGGCCCGTCGCAACGAGCGCAAGCTCACCATCTTGACTGATCATCGCCCTCGCGCGGCTGCAAGAGTCCGCGTATCGTGGAGACTTGCGACAAATTGTATTTCAGACTTGTGTGCAAGTATTGTTTACCGGCACGATTTAGACGGTGTTGGTATTGCCATTGAAAAGGTTAGGAAGAGTTTTTACATGGCGTATATCCCTAAGTATCGAAGAGACCTCCAATAGGTCTTATCACAAGGGGCGCCCGGAGTCAGCAACCGTTAACTCGGTGATTGTTGTTAACACACACACACACACACACACACACACACACACACACACACACACACACACACACACACACACACACACACACACACACACACACACACACACACACACACACACACACACACAATGATGCTATCGGTGTGGGGTTATTTCGGCTGACTTTGACGACGGTAGGCAATCCACGAGTGGGCTGTTTTCTATGTAATTGATCAAAATAGGGCCACATCGGCAATTTCGCCCATGCCGACCCACTCACTTTGAAAGCACCACAACCTATATTGAAAAGCCTACTCATCATCCATCATACCTTCAACATGAGTTAGCTATTCCTTAGCTTGGGCTGGTTCCGGGACGATGCCCCAAAAAGAAATCGGACTTGAGCATATGCCGTAAGGTCTACTTCCCCAAGTTGCTGTCCAAAGTTGGGATTTCGCTTGCCATTGTCGTAGTGCCTCTAACTCGCGATACTTGCATGCCCAATAGAAAATAGGTGCAAAGACACAAAAGCAATACATTAGCGATAGGGACTACATTAGGGCGCATCATAGCGACTATCGATACCCGTAAACACGAAGATGAGATGAAAATAGGGGGGAAGAGAAATTGCGCAGCATGAGGAAAGGCATAATTGCGCGTGCCCGTAGATTCAAAACGGGTTAAGGGTTCCATACCGCCTGCCAATTTCATCATGCCCCGCGGGGACGCAAAAAAAAACAGTAAAACAAAACGATATGTCGCGCTTTATTGTCGGAGATAACCTTTTTCATGTCGGAGTAGAAGTTAACCCCCCCCCCCATGTTGTCCATGCTCTCGTGTCTATGCCCTCGTGTCCTTGCCCTCGTGTCTCTGATGCTTCCGGTGATATCGCTTACACAACAATTAATATTAATGTTCAAAAGTAGTAGCCGCAATCGCTACCCGTACCTCATGTAGCGAAATGATAAGGATTTAGGACTAAAATCTTCCCTGGCATGGGTGCCGCTGACTCTCGCTCCTTGCGCTCTGACACTTATGTCCGTGTGCAACATTTCGTTCGTCGATCTACTTATGTTCCTTTTCGGCGTTTTTTGGGGGATGTACGACGTGAATTTATGCAAAGTCTTTCTGCTGCTCTTCTTGGCACTCTGGGTTCCTATCTCCGCGACGCTTTTCAGGAGGGCAGTGCTGACGCTGTGGCATGCCTTCCTGTTCCTCGGGCTTAGGTTTTTTTTCCTCTTTTCTGCTTTTTGCTTGGTGGCCTCCACTGCTTTTTCTTGTAAGAAGTTATGATTATTAAAAGCGGAGAAGTGACGCGTATCCCGGGGCTGTAAATCAAGTAAGTCAAATAATTATAGTGTCATGATAGGGCGAGGAAAGCATGCGCAGCATGACTCTACTTGTACGAGGAGTAGCCCTAAACCCTCATATACAGCTTTGATTATTCGCGAAGTATTATAATCCTTATTACCCGTAGACGAAATCGACATCCGTATACGATCCCGTACATGTAATATTGAATAACAATTCTTACAAGAAAAAGCAGTGGAGGCCACAAAGCAGAAAGAAGAAAAGAGGGAAAAACTATGTACATGTACATGTACATGTAACATTCCTGCTTCACTGGTCTTACTCACCTGTAGTTAGAACTATAGGTATTGGTACGTCCTACGTACCGGTACTCGCTAGCCCCTATGACTTGTTTTTTACAAGAAAAACAGGTTGAACCTATGAAGCAAAAAGGAGAAAGGAGGAAAAAACCCAACAGGCCTAACCCCGAGGAGCGGGAAGGCATGCCACAGCATCATCACTGCCCTCCTGCAAGGCATCACGATGATAAAAACCCAGAGTATCATGAAGAGCAAACGAAAGACGTTACAATAATTCTATCCGCACATCCCCTAAAGGCGTCAAAAGGGAACATAAGTAGATCGACGAAAGAAATTTTACATGCGAACATAAATGTCAAACGCAATAACCGAAAGTCCGCCGCACCCATGCCACGGAAGCGACGAAATGCCACCAAAATTGCCAGGCGATTACCAATCACTTATTGCTAGCGACACGATACAATAAATATGACGACAATAATATCATACGACTGTATCCTCGTACACGTGAGCGTTCGCCGGGGGAGTCTTGGTCCACATGCTCACCGTAGCATCCGCCCCACTCGCGCGCGACCGCGCGCGTAAGATGTACCTGCGATGATTGCCGCATAGCAGCCCACATACAGCCGGCCCGTGCGCATAACGATACATAAAGTGTGTACAATCGCACTAAGGATACCGATTTTTTTGTGCGGTACTTGGTGAAGGCGCGACGCCCCCACGGGATGCTCCGATGAAAGGTTATGGGCCCTCTTTACGCGAGATCGAATCCCGGCGTCCGCACAAATGTGTACTACATGCCCCGTCTACGCCCACCGGCGGCTATCAAAGGATTGTATCCTCATGCACGTCATCGTACACATGCGCGTTCGCCGGGGGAGTTCTAGTCCACTTGCTCACCGTAGCATCCGCCCCACTCGCGCGCGACCGCGCGCGTACGATGTACCCGCGACGATTGCTACACAACAAACCGCAACCGGCCCGTGCGCATAGCGATACATAAAATGTGTACATTCGCACAAAGGATACCGACTTCGGAGTGCGGTACTTGGTTATGGCGCGACGCCCAAATGATGCTTTGATGAAAAATAATGTTGTCACTACATATGCGGGTATCTGTACATATGGTTAGATTGATTTGAATCTAGAGGTTTGCATATCCAATATCATGTGTACGGGACAGTAGCTCTAGCGGTTACTGTTACCGTTAATATCGGCGCGTCTCACCTGCAGGGCAACCACCTTGCCCAAGCAGTTAGACGCAGCCAACGACCAACGACTTCCCCAACGGTCAGCTCTAGCTAGCCCGTGCCTTATAAGCCGTAGCTAGCCACGAGCCTAGGCACTCTCTGCTTTCGCGCTCAGCCAATCTAGGCTTCGCGCGAATGCAGTCTCGACTCTCGTAGTCGAGTAGGGTGTCAGTTTTACCTTTTCGTCCCATGCGCACTCGAGTGTCACGCGACACTTCCCCTCGTTCAGCTCCGCAGTTCCCCACTATGCAGCCTGAGCAGTCTACATCCGCCGCAGCGGCCGACCCTCACGCTACCACACTCGAACAACGCACAGCCGAACAGATTCGTACGGCGGTTTTGGAATCGGAACAACGCATTACTGAGCAGTTTTTGGCGGCTAACGCTGCCTTACTCGCTCAGCTTCGACAGCCGACAGCCACACCTGCTACTACTGATCAACAGCAGTCCATTCCCACCGACGCGACCACAGCGACGGAGGGTGGCAAGGAGGCCCATGTGCCACCTATCGACCTGCTTGACGACGAACCCGACCCCGCCGCGGCCGAATTCGTCGACTTCACCTACTACGGCGAAGTCATCCCATCCGGCCTCGAACGTCCCCCTCGAGACGTCGACGAGCCACGTCTGTGGACACTCACGGACGACACCGCCCGCTCTCTAAGCGACAAACGCACCCAGGCAGCCTACGACGAGTACCTACACATCGGGTGCTATGCCTTCTTCGACAGCTGCGCCAACGCGGCAATTGGCGAGGCTCTGGACACGCTGTCGCACGGCACACCTCTACCGACAGAGCAGGCGGCAGCGATTACCCTCATCCGAGCGGGTCATCGCACCCACATGGCGACGGAGGAGGCCGCCCGTACTAGATTGGGCTTCCTCCGCCTCACCAAGGGCGGACAAACGAGCACAGATGCGGACCGCGTCTTTGCCGAACTGGCCCACGAGCGCTTCTGCCGACCGCGCCCTGCCGCGGTCTCCGGCACATTGGACGCGCTTCGCCAAGCGTTCGTCGACCGCACGCTGGAAGTCAGCCTACACGCCGCCAGCAAGGCCGCCGCCGGAGCTGCCTTCGCGAAAGTCACACCGGACAAGCCTCCCGGCCCCGATGCGCGAGCCCGCAAAGCCGCCGCCGACAAACGCAAGGCCGCTGCAGCAGCAGCAGCCGCAGCGCGCGCCGCCCCCGCCCCCAAGCCGACCGACCCGGCTAAAACCTCGAGCAAGAAATGACGGTGTGGCCCGCCGCTCCGATTCCTGCTCCCCGACGTCTTCCTTCATGCGCCACCGCGTGCGTCGAAGATGGCGGGAGTGGGAGCGCATCGGAGCGAGCGGCCAAGTCCTAAACTGGATCCGCCATGGCGTTCGCGTAAAGTTCAAGCAAGGTCTACGCCCCAAGCCCTTCAACCACGGCATCTCTATGCTCGACGCGACGCCGGCCCAACTCGAGTTTCTAAACTCGGAGCTCCCCCGCTTCGAGGCTTGCGGAGCTTGGGAGCGGGCGGACAACCCTCGCTACGTTTCCCGGATGTTTTTAGTTCCAAAACCCGGGTGCAACCAATGGCGTTTGATTATCGACCTTCGAGAACTCAACCGTTATTGCTCGACCTTCACCATGACGTGCGAGACGCTCAAGCACCTACGTCACCTCTCGCGGCCGGGCGACTACTTCGTCTCCCTCGACCTTGCCGACGGGTACTACACCCTTGGCATCCGGGAGGAAGACCGCGACTTCTTCACGGTCAACTACCGCGGCACGCTATGGCGCCTAGCATGCCTCCCCATGGGCTGGTCGGGGTCGGCTTACTACTTTTGCAAGCTAACTCAAGTGTTCACGAACCACCTTCGTCGCCCCCCGCAACCGGTGCCAACGGCTACTTCCCCTCACAGTCGCCGCCCCACCAAGCGCTTCCTCCGAAACACGCGGTGGCGGGGAATTCGACTCCTACCCTACATGGACGACTTCCTTTTCCTCGCCGACTCCTACGAGGACGCCCTCCTACTGCGACAGCGCGTTCAAGCCCTACTCGACAGCCTCGGCCTCGAACGCAACCCCAAGAAGGGCGTTTGGACACCTACCCAAGTGGGCGACCATTTAGGCTTAACGGTGGACCTCCATCACGGCATGTTTCGCGCCCCCCCCGCAAAGCTCCAACAGCTCGCGCAACAAGCCTCATCCCTCCTCGGCCGAGCTGCGTCAAACGCCCGGTGGCTACCTACTCGCCAACTTGCGGCTTTCGCCGGAAAGGCGCAGTTCCTCTACCTCGCCATCGCCCCCGCGCGCTTCTTTTTGCGCGAGCTCCACAACGTGTTAGCCACACGGGTTGGGTGGGGCGGACGCGTCCGCCTCACCCACCAACTACGCCGAGACCTCGAGTGGTGGCGCACGGTCCCCACTCAACACAACGGGCGGTCCATCTACAAGCCTATCGAGACCGCCTACCTCCACGCCGACTCGAGCGACTACGGTTGGGGGGCCGTTCTCAACGAGGACTCCAACTATCAAGCCCGGGGCTTTTGGAGCGCTACCGACCGCCAACAACACATTACGTGGAAGGAACTTCGTGCGGTGCGACACGCGGTGGAATCTTTTCTACCCCAACTCCGAGGCCGACAAGTCCTCCTACACGAGGACAACACGGCGGTGGTCGCCGCCCTCACCAAGCTCACCTCGCGCTCGCCCGCCATGATGGCCGAACTCCGTCGCCTATGGTACCTCCTCGACAGCAACGACATCAACATCCGGCCACGCTACATCCGCTCGGCGGCCAACATATGGGCCGACGCGCTAAGCCGGGAGTTGGACTACGAAGACTGGCAGCTCAACCCTCGTGTTTTCGCCTACCTTCAACGCCAGTGGGGGCCGCACACTATCGACCGTTTCGCCTCGATGCTCAACACGCAGCTACCACGCTTCAATGCCCGCTGGCGCGACCCCCTGTGCGAAGACATCGACTGCCTACACCTGTCCGACGCGGCGTGGAAGTGCGAGAACAACTACTGCAACCCCCCTTGGTCTGCCCTACCGGCGCTGGCAGCAAAACTCGAACAAGCTCAAGCAGCGGCAACCGTTGTCGCCCCCTACTGGCGAAACAAAACGTGGTACCACGCGTTCGCACGCTTGGCCACCGAGACCGTGCACTTCCCAGCGTCCCGCGACCTGTTCTTTCCAGGCAGGCTGGGCAAGCACGAAGGGGTCGGGCCACCCGCGTGGAGCATCGTGGCCTTTCGGCTAACACCCCCTCTTGGCTCTACACCCGACGCGGTGCGATTGGCCGAGCGATACGCCCGGACCGATTAAAAGCGCCTGTACAGCACGTTCCCCCTCTGCGTACAGGACCGCCGCGCTACGGCTTACGCCGTGAAGCAGCACAGTCGCCCTGGTCCACCGATTTAGCTGAAACTTTCCAAGACCTCCTAGGATCAGACAGACTCGGGGTTACGGCGGTTGCCCTACTCAGCAACTCGCTAGCGCCCTCGACGTACACGAGCTACCAGAGCGCAATCAGACAATTTTTTATTTTTTGTGCAGAAGAAAACATCGCCCCGCTACAGGCCACACCCGCCACAATGGTCCGTTACACGGCCTGGCTGGCCCTACTCGGAACGGTCGCTGCGAGCTCACTGCAACCCTACTTCTCCGCCATAAACAAGTTCTTCCGTGACCACCGGCGCCAACCTGTCGCCGTGGGCGAACTCTTGGCGGACGCCCGCCGTGGCCTCGAAATGCTACAGCACCGCCTGGTACCTACCACCGCTCGCCTCCCGCTACCCGCACAAGTCGCCCTGGACATCCTGCACTACGCCAACACCCTTCACGATACTTTCGCGTGGACCCCTGCTGCCTTACCCCAGATGCAACGCTTCAGGGCCTGTTTAGCGGTGTGCGTCAATTACACGTTTTTCTGCCGCGCCGAAACCGGCGCCCGCTGCCAGACCGGCGACCTTGTGGTCGACAAGCCTTCGCAGCAAATCTGCCTCTACGTGCGGAAGTCTAAGGGGGACCAGCGCCGCGACGCCAGTGATAAACTAGTCATCGCGGTACCTGTAGCCGCTAACCCCGTCCTGGCGAACCTGATCAACTACTACACGGAACAACGCGCTCTGTTCTGCACCAAATTCTACAGCAAGCCACCCCCGCTCGCCTTCTGGAGTTTCTCACCTTCAGAGCCCTCCGCTGATTGGGGTGCCGCGTCCACCATCTCCACCTGGCTCTCCCTCGCCCTCCTCACAGTCAACGCGTCAGCGCCCGCCGGCTTTAAATGGACGTCGCACAGCCTACGGAAAGGCGCGGCGTCCGCTGCCAGCTGCATCGGCGCGCCCCTCCCCGTAATCAAATTTATGGGTGGCTGGGCCAAGAACAGCTCTGTGACTGAAGGAAAATATATTGACCCAACCATGACCCCAACACCTGCTGCTTGGCGGTTCTTCGGCTGGCTCACTCCGTCCCCCCCGCAACACTAATTCTGGCTGTGCAAGCCTTTGGCTTTAGGTTACTGGCAAAACGTGCCCTAGGGTAAATGGTCAGATTGATTTGAATCTAGAGGTTTGCATATCCAATATCATGTGTACGGGACAGTAACTCTAGCGGTTACTGTTACCGTTAATATCGGCGCGTCTCACCTTCAGGGCAACCACCTTGCCCAAGCAGTTAGACGCAGCCAACGACCAACGACTTCCCCAACGGTCAGCTCTAGCTAGCCCGTGCCTTATAAGCCGTAGCTAGCCACGAGCCTAGGCACTCTCTGCTTTCGCGCTCAGCCAATCTAGGCTTCGCGCGAACCCACCCACCCTTCCCTATAATCCTGCGCTAATTGACCCCCAGACCCTGTCTGTGGGTGTCTTTTGGCCAAATTGTAAGCAAGTTGACATCTTTGGCAAAACGTGCCCTAGGGTAAATTGTTCATAATTCTTTTTCTTCGCCTCGCCGTGCGCGCCTAGCATGTCCATTAGTACCCGTAAATGTACATGTACCTTAATCTAAATTCCCGACATAATGTATGAGTCCAACGCGGCCGGCGATTTCGTGTTTCCCTAGTGCCTCGAGAGAATGTGTGGTATACGTACCTCTTTTGCGGTACCTATACCATAAAAACTAGACATCTTTGGAGCGTCTATGAGGGCCGCAGAAAAAAATGCACCCTTTGCAAGATGAGGTAAAAAACATACGTAAGGGCCCAAACAAGTCATTTTCCAAGAGTTAACGGTCACGAGATGCGGGTATTCACCATGGCGACGATTCTGCCCCAATCTACCAACCTAGGCAGCGGCGCTCGACACGGCCGGATACGCCATAGAGTCTCGGCTCGTTGAGGCCCTCTCTATAGAGGAGCTACGGCGCGGCTCAACGCGCCACTAGCGTGCCGGGAAGTACAGTCTAGTTGTTGCGTCGGTAGAACCGTAGTTTTGGACCGTGCGGTGGGATGACGGCGTTGTAACTACAAAGAGGTCAACTCAACTCCGGGCCGAATTACATACTGCCAGTCCGAGACCTAGCTCATAGTCGCCCACGCCCGGCGGCGACCACTTGAACTAGAAATCGACTGCCCTTGACCCTTCTCTCACCTTGCATGAGTTTCGTGGGGAGTTTCCGTCGGCCGACTCCGCTAAGCGCGCCTATCTGACGAAGGGTACATGTTGTTAAATCGAAGAAAATATAAAATCTAAAAACCATCCGGTAGCCCCCACCGACGAGTCTCCCCTCGGTGGCGTGTCTGCGGCTCGACATGTACCGAGCAACCTCGCCGTATCGACCCACGCTATGGACCCGGACGATGTCAAGGAGGAAGACCCTCAAGACTATGCTCAATTGGAAAAGGATAGCGACGACGAGGAGGAGGATGAGCCCGACGAGCACTTACTTGGCGAGGCTAAAGTAACTCTTCGCCGACCAGTGGGTGCGATTGTGGAGAAGAGGGCCGCTAGCGAGGAGACTACTACTTGGACTGTCGTCACGGGCGTGACTAAAGACACTCGGATTGAGTGGTCCGCCTTATTCCACGCCAAGGTAGTCGGCCCGAAAGGTGGAATCCCGATGTCTGAAGATGTCGACGTGGACCTGCTCATCATCGTGTTGATATACTTAAACCCTGGCAACATCGAGGATGATCTAAGCCGTCTCAACGAGGAAGGTTTCCGAAAGAGGGAATGTTGGAAGCGAGTCACTCAACACGATTGGGTTGGCGTTATTGACATTATCTACGTTGCCCAGCAGTTCAATCGCCAAGAAAAGGGACTATATGGACATTTATGGCGACATGAGGGAGGGAGGCACCTAACTTTCAGCGCTTCATGAAGAGCTACCACTTCAAGCTCATCCGCGAGATGGTCATGTACTCCAAGGCAGACATGTCCGCTTTCCAAGTCGACCCATGGGCTATATTTCGTGAGATAGAAACAGGCTCCAAAAGCAACAAGGCAAAGGCACTTTGGCTAAAAAAGACTCGGTTATTGGATGAGTCGATGTCTAACTACAAGCCCCGGAAGGACAAGCCGGGAGGCCTACCTAACATTTATTGAATTTTGCGTAAGCCCAAACTCTTGTGGACGGAGTTCAAAACGAAGTACGATGAAGGCACTAGAGTGATGATGTGGACTGAAATAGAAGCAGGGATGACAGCTATGAGACATGAGACATTCAGTCGGGAGTTCGGATCAATGTGTGTTACTATTGTGCGGGCGATAGAATCAACCGATATACGATACATAAGAATATCACCGGTTGGTGTACACAAAAAGGTCACATTACGGGTATTTCACTCCCGCGCCATAGCGGCTGAAGAAGAAAAATAAATCAACTGTCGTCATACGTTACTAGAAGATTTGTAGGTCGGCGGGCGACGCACGTGACCATTCCTGTGGGTTGGTTGGCCTAAATTGAGTCGCCTTGACTAGTGCGGTGTCTATTATCCATGTCGGGAGGTATATGTGGGTGCGAGTCTCTTGAAAAGAGGTAAGTTTATGATGCAGTGCGGCCGCTTCAAACCTTTCTCACGAGGTCACCTTATTTGTGCCAAGGGTTTTGCACCGCGACCTCGAGAGAAACCATTGACAGTTGAAACCTGCCGTTCGAGACAGGGGGGCTTGACAGTCCCTTGTTCTCTTGTCCACGCGATGTGACGGGTGTTCGTCGCGGCTGGTGCGGCGAGAGGTGGTAGGGGTCCGTAGAACAGGTAAACTACGGCTTAGCCGCAGTGCGGCTGCCATATGCTTAGGCGGTCCTAAGCGCCCAATTTACATCCAGAGTTGAAGATTTTTGCCCCGATAGTTCTTCCTACATACTATGGACCAACAGTCACTAGATGTGTGGGCGCATTGTCCCTACCCAATGATTGTTGCATCCGGCTACTTCTACTCTGTAGCGGACACGTGTTGGGTGAGCCGTTGGAGTCTAAGCGATTTGTTTGTGGGGGCATGTGTTGAAGATAGCCAACGTGGTGCTTACTTGTCCGACGTGGTCAAAGCCACGGCAGAAGAAAATCCGTTCTTTCCCTCACCAAACAACGTGAACAGTACAAAAGAACTATCAAAGCAGTTCAACCCATGAGAAGGAAAGATAAAGGTGGGTCGCCACAACTACCCCATAGTTGTGCATGCGTGGCGGTTGCTGTAGCCCGGGGCTTGGCCGCTCTGTCGAGCTTTGATTGAGAATCCTCGGGTCGTGTTTCGTGTGGGACGGGATCCCCTAACCAACCGAGAGCCTCAACTCCTGCATGCTAGGGAGGAGGCCCTCGCGGGTCAAACTCTCACTTCTACGTCAAGTTTAATTTCATAAACGCGGTACATAGATAATCACATCCGCTACACCATCATTATCTCCTCACAAGTACTTTCCGCAAATACACTATTGCCCATGAACTTCATGCAACCAATCACGTGGTCGCGTCCACGGTCAGAACTTCAACTCTCTTGCTAAACACTCCAAAGAACTTTCAGTGGTGCAAGCGCTTGCCCCGATTACTCACCCTAGCCACCACAATGATTCTACTCGGCACCCAACCCTTTTTCGCTCGAACTTGCTCAACCATATTAACCAGCCCTCTTGTTTCCACTACTATGCCCAACGGTGCCGGCTCGCATCCCTACTCCACCGATTGTCAATTGCTTACAACCCACACGCCAGCCTTCCCGATACCCCGCGGCCCGTCGTTAATAGAGCGCCCCCGCTCCCTTCGGAGGTAGCAATTGGTGGGCCACCACATGGCACCATATATTACATGGACCCTACTCCGACCGAGCCGAAACTCAGCCCACTACCGGGGCGTCTTTGCAAAATTCTAAAAATAATTGCTTGGGCCAAAGGCCAAATTCGAGGAGCGCAAACGAAGTGAAGTCGTACAACGAAGTGAACGACAATGTACAATGAAGTGAGCGACAACGTATAGTGAAGTTGAAGTGATGTAGTGAAGTCGTACGTGCGGATGTGAAGTCCACGTGAATTTGTGGCTTTGGGGTCAAATTCAGGTTTCAAAGTACCCTAACCTCGGGTGATCTCGAACTCTATGGTCGACTTTTTGTCCTTTAGTATAATATAATGCTTCACCGGTTATCTTCATACATTTTCTTCATCAATTGCTTTGTTGTTGTTGATACTTGAAATCGGAGATGGCTGTTCTTTCCAAACGCAATAAATAAGAATTAAGTGACGAACCAACGATGTCTGATGGGACGTGTGGAGGTTTGGCGATATCTTTATCATGAATAGAGTGCATATATTTCGACAAAGGAGCGATGGTAGTGAAGTCGTACGTGCGGATGTGAAGTCCACGTGAACTTGTGGATTGGGGTCAAATTCAGGTTTCAAAGTACCCTAACCTCGGATGATCTCGAACTCTATGGTCGACTTTTTGTCCTTTAGTATAATTCAATACTTCACCGGTTATCTTCATAGTGACGCGGGTTCGAATCCGGGGATGGTATATTATACCGCTCAGCTATCCCCGGGTTTCGGATCTGTCGATCTAGTGACTTGGGGGTAGCGTGAGGGAACGGATAGTTACACGGAGGTCGTGCCGGCCCCACAAGGGGGGCCGGCTGTGGTGACTAGAGAAGTGTGAGGAGAGAGATGGCGGCCGGCGAAGGCACCGGCAAGGGCCGGCCGACCGCCACAAATAGGGAATAGAGTACCGCTAATAGCATAACACTAAGTACTAGAATGAACAATAGCTACCTTGTACATAAGCACTATGCAACGGGATGCTAGTGCTAACACCCCCCCTCAAGGTAGCCGAGGTCTTGACGTCGTCCTAGCTTGCGTTGAAGAAGGTGCCATCTTGGTCGAAGGTTTAGTGCTTGTAGCGTGTGTCTCCGGCCGGGTAGGTGTAGCGACATGCGCTCACAAAAACGTGCCGCTACCGGGGAGTTGCCGATATGAAGCAATTCCAAATATACTGCGTAATATACTATTCTGACATGTAGCGAGAAAAACTGTCCACGGGGGAATTAGCCGACGCATGAGAGCGACCGGCGAGGAAGAAGCACAGCCAACAAGGCCGTTAGGAGCGTGTAGGCACGCAAAAAACATAGACGGGCGCTCGTGTTGACTCCCCCTTTCTCGCCGTGGGAAAGTTAAGTTCCTCGCTAAGTAAGGTGAGCGTTGCGGCATTGCCTCGGGAAAAAACAATAACAGTACTAATTAAAGTACTGAAAGGCTAGGTGAGACTGAAAGTTGGGTGGGGCGAACGTGGCGCCGGGCGCTTTACACACGCTCTTCTCCTTTTTACGTGGGAGATGGTAGGACAGTCGCGGACAACCAGCTCGAAGGCGAAGCGTGGGGTCGGTGGGACGATGAATTACTAGCGTGGCGCCGAGCGTTTTACACACGCTCTACTCTTTTTTACGTGGGAGTAGGTAGGACTAGCGTGGCGCCGAGCGCTTTACACACGCTCTTCTCTAGTGTAACTTGGTGGAGGGCCCATAACATGTTAGAGTTGGGAACGGATAGTTACACGGAGGCCGTGCCGGCCTCACAAGGGGGGCCGGCTGTGGTGACTAGAGAAGTGTGAGGAGAGAGATGGCGGCCGGCGAAGGCACCGGCAAGGGCCGGCCGACCACCACAAATAGGGAATAGAGTAACGCTAATAGCATAACACTAAGTACTAGAATGAACAATAGCTACCTTGTACATAAGCACTATGCAACGGGATGCTAGTGCTAACAGTTAGGGCTACATGGAAGTGCCGGGTAGTTAGGGTTTCCCTCCCTGCTTGTCTCTTACATGTACACCGTTTAAGGCCGGTTCTTAGATGAATTTAGCCACCATCCGCTAAAGATGAGATGTTGACCGGTTATCTTCATACATTTCTTCATCATTTGCTTTGTTGTTGTTGATAATTGAAATCGGCGGTTTTTTTTCCAAACGCAATAAAGAAAGATTAAGTGACGAACCAACGGTGTCTGACGGGACGTGTGTGGGTTTGGCGATATTTTTATTATGAAAAGAGTGCATATATTTGGACAAAGGAGCGATGATCGTGCAAGCTATACATCTCGCGACTGCCCGATGATGAGTGACGGGACACATCATAGTAGTGAGATCGCGGCGATAGTACGACATTTGTACATATTGTTAGATGTGCCTATGGAAACATCCGATTACTATCAGTAGCGAGCGAAATCCCTATTTTGGACATGAGCCTAATTTGGACAACACGCAATCGACTCGGCTCTACAAACGCTAGCATGCCGACAATCAACCATGGACTAAAACCCCGCTTTGGAAGCCGTTTTAGGGCGCCCTCGTGCATAGGTGAGTTGGGACCGAGAGGTCTATTTGCAGTGGACAAGACGGCGAGCTTAACGATCACAGCCCGTTGCTAAAGTAGGCAAAAAGCTAGGGTCACTTTTCGACCCGATCACCTGCAACCTACTTTTGTGGCGCTTCCTTTCATCTTTCTCGCCCAATCAAGACACCCCACACCACTTTCACATGCTACTTCGTGGTGTTTAGGTCGAACTTACTTGGGATATCCCCGCGTTTTAGTCCGTTTCGTTTTAGTCCTTTTCTCTATCCGCGCGTATCGCCACAAGTGGGTGCGAGACTTGCACGACGAGTGAGGGCGCTTGATGATGACCTCCGCACTTCGGCGTCCTTTGGCACGCCTTTAGTTGATTTGGTCCACGACTACTACCCCTTCGCTCTGAAGGATAAAGTTCGGTTGGCGCATATTTTTGGCGGTTGAGCTTGTGGTATTTGGCTATTTTTGTGGTTGCTCGTCGATTACCAAGCATGGGTGCTGCTGATTCTCGCTCATTGCGTTTTGACAACTATGTTCGCATGAAGGAGTTTGCTAGTCGGTCTACTTGTGCCCCTTTCCATCAATTTTGGGGCGATATGCCACGCAACGTATTTTTGCGGTTCTTCATAGCACTTAGGATTTATATCTTCCGAGATGTTTTGCAAAAGGGTTGTTCAGGTACTATGCCATGCCTTCCTGCCGCGCGGGCTTAGACCCGTGGGCGTTTCCATTTTTATTGGCTGGGTGGTCTTCCGCTGCTTTTCTTGTAATTACTAATATTATCAATCAATATGTTCGATCGATACCTACGTGCAAGTAACTCGGCAATTGGTGCGACAATTCGGTGCAAGACGGTATTATAAACAACGCTCACGGGTACATGCCAGAGCAAGTCGCGCACGCGTGATGGCGGCCGGAGAAGGGCAGTTTTGGTTCTTCGTCACAACACGTCGCAGGGACTCGAGCCCGAGTTTCATCCTCCTATTGTCGTGATATTTTCCAATGGTCGCATCGTGGTTGCAAGTTAAGCCACTATGGAGCAGGCGGACAGTCGGGTCGCTGCTCCAAAAGCGCGAAGCCCAAACGCGTCAAGGGATTCTTCCGAGCCGCATTGGATTATATAAAATACGATGATAATTATTCCCTGGCTCCTGGGACAGCCAATATCGAATTATTCGTCAGTCCTTCTATTCATTTCTTATTGTTTTACGATCTTTTCACGATGGTACAATTGAAATACGGGCATCGCATGGTCCGTAGTGATGAAAATCATGATATCTTATTGGCGGGCACGTCGCGCCGATGCACGCGCCCAAGGACCGTTTATCGCTACGTACACAATGCACATTGTTCGCAACTCATCTCGCATACGTTAAGGATACGATACGCGTACGTTTTTTCCATGGCCACAGGGCCTTTTCCCTCCTTGCCCCTTCTTTTTGGCCGGTGACACAAATTTTTTCTGATCTAGCATGTGGTTTTTCTTAAGTACGGTAATTCTGGAAGGGCATGCTGCGACTGCTGGGCCGTTTTTCCCGTACACGCAGCGTGGCGCGTGCCCTGCGCTGGTGCTGAGGTCGTACGTCAAAATGATATGAAAGGCGCGCGCCACACAGCGAAAGTCAACAATAAGAAGCAGCACAACTGTGGGACTATCGCTCGGACTCGGCAGTTGCACTGCGCTCCGCGCTGGTACGAAACAAATCAGCCTCCTCCGAAGGCAAACTCATATTCCTTCTTTCCCCTTATATACCACTAGCACTACACACACGCGCCAGTCATCCAGAGCAGACTACTGCGACGACATCAACACTACCAACCATCAGTACAACAAATAAACAGAGCAGCGCAAAAATTCTACTTCGTAGTTATTTATCGCAATCGCAGCCGCTTCGACGATTATAGCCTCATTCTGTCTCGTCTTTCACGAACACAACCGTCGGCTTGGTCTGGCGGGACTGCTTCTGCCCAAACGAAATTCGCGATCAAACGCAGTGTCATCATATCGTCTATATCTGCAGCTATACGAACTGGTCGCCACTACTCTCTATTTGCCGACGACGCGATATGTCGCCGTCCCAGAAATCTCGGCCAGATTCTTCCCTGCTACCGGCGGTTGTCCTGCTAGTTTTTCTATTCTGCTCGGCCCTTCCTGCGGTAGCGGCGCACCGCCGCGGCCTTTTAGAAGGCAGTAGCAAAGGCTCACCCGCCGCATCGCCCAACTCCGCGGGTCGACTGCTCGTGGCCCTGTCCAAGGATGGTGCTGCCGCTGCCCAAAACGGCAGCTCGTCATCTCTGAACTCGCTATCCGCCAGTATCGCTAGCGCGGCTGGGACAACCGAGGTGAAGCTCCTGCGCAACATCAACATGGCCGTTGTGGAGTCTGAGGACGTCACTCTCACAGTAGCGGCCCTGGGAAGCAATCCCAACGTGAAGAGTTCAGGACCCGACAGTGCCGTCCAACTTGCTGGCGTGCCCAACGACGAGCTTTGGGACACCCTGTGGGGCATGGAGAGGGTCGAGGCGCCGGCGGCCTGGGATATTACAACCGGAAGCGGCAGCAACGTCGTCGTTTGTGTCATCGATACAGGTGCGTGTCATATCACAAGCAGCCGTGTGTATACTATAAAGTGTGTCGGTATATACTGCGTGATCGGTATAATGCTTGCTTGATTGGCACAGGTAAGTACAGCACAGGCGCCGCAAATATATGCTGGCAGTTTATTTGCTGTATATTTTTTCGTGGCGACAATATGTCACAGTAGTACGCTTACATCCGAAAAAGATGGAAATACTGCTCTGTGCCTGTTTTCTTTCTTCTTTGCTCGTGGATTCCACTGCTATTTTCTTCATAATTAAAATGTAAATTACTGCTCACTCACACATACAATTCATATGTAACACCGATCGATCGTTAAAGCAACGCGTACGTATTTGTTCTTACATACAGATTGCATCACAAATGGTTCCTGCTCCAGGTGTGGACTATCTGCATCCTGACTTGGCTGCAAACATGTGGGTGAACCCGGGAGAGATCCCGGGCAACGGCATCGACGACGATGAGAACGGCTATGTTGACGGTGAGCATCATAAGCGCTTGCTTCTCAGCCACTGAGATAGTGATGCTGAGAATGACGGCACGCCTGCTTTCCACTACTCGCTTATCGATGAGTGATGACACAAACCCCACTGGAGACTGAGTAAAAACGGCCTTACTTCCACACCATGCAACGAACTGCTTGTAGTGTCATACCTAATGACATGTCTGATGCCTGCGATGCTCCGCAGATGTTCACGGCATCAACGCCATTATTGGCTCGGGTGACCCGATGGACGATAACATGCACGGCACCCACTGCGCTGGAACCGTTGGCGCGAAGGGAAACAACACGATTGGAGTTGTCGGCGTGGCTCCGGAGGTGACCATTATGGCATGCAAGTTCCTCTCCAGCACTGGAAGCGGCGCGCTGTCTGACGCGCTCATCTGCCTTGACTATGCCGTGGGCATGGGCGCCCCTATCTCCTCAAAGTGAGTTCACTATGCGCTCACGGCCCTCCCTCGCTTTCACAACAACACATTGAACTGCAAGCCAAATCGTGTGCGTCAAAGTGATGCTCGCATAATAATATACCAGTGACTGACTTAATAAAACCTGAAACCCACAACCTCATGAAATGTAACCTCACTGATGCACGTTTCTCCACATTATAACTGACTTCGCAACCCCCTTTGCTCTTCCTCCCATCAGCTCCTGGGGCGGCGGTGCCTTCGACCCAATCTTCGAGACTGCCCTTGACAACGCCGGCCTAGCGGGCCACCTCTTCATCGCTGCGGCCGGCAACAGCGCCCGCGACAACGACGCCACCCCCCACTACCCTTCATCCTACTCCCCTCCCACTGTGGACGCAGTCATGTCGGTCGCCTCCGTCACAAGCAATGACATGCTGTCATCCTTCAGCCAGTGGGGCAGCACGTCTGTCGACCTAGCTGCACCCGGGAGCAACATCAACTCCTGCGCTGCGTCTGTCATCGGCGGCGGCTACACCTCTATCAGCGGCACTTCCATGGCGACCCCTCACGTGGCCGGTGCAGCCGCTCTCCTGCTCGCGTACAACCCCGACATGACCAACCTGCAGATCAAGCAGATGCTCATCGACACCTGCACCCCCACGGCATCTCTCGCGGGCATGGTCGTCTCTCAGGGGATCCTCAACGTAAGGGCTGCACTTACTGGGGAGACACCCGACCCAATCGACTTTCCAGAGCCCGCCCGGGCAGAATATATTTCCAGCGGCTCTTTCGACCTCTCCGGCTCCACACTCACTTTCTCTGGCCCTGACTACACTCCGTGTGTAAGCGATGAAATCGAGACGCTCCCCTCGGACGGCGCTATTCCAGTGACCCTTATCGATGATAGCAGCATGGCAGTCGAGTTCGGCTCCACCTTTGGACCGTTCACCTTCTATAACGTCACCTACGACCGCGTCTACATCGGCAGCAACGGGTACCTCACATTCGGCGAGGGCGACTGGACTTTCATGGCATCCATGAGCAACCACAACAGGCTCCCCCGTGTGTCCGCCCTCTACAATGATCTCAGACCTGACGCCAACTCCACCATCACCTACCTCGCGACCGCCGATGTATTTGTCGTCACTTACGACAACATCATGCAATATAGCCAGAACAGCAGGCGCAGCACATTCCAGGTCGCCCTCAAGTCAGACGGCTCCATCAGCATCGCTTACTGGCAGGTTGACACCAGCAACAACCTCATTGTGGGCCTGTCAAATGCAGCGACCTCTCTGGCTGTTGACTTTTCTGAGGCCCCCGACTGTGCAGGGTCCACTCCCACCAACCCCCCTTTCACCCCTGCCCCGCCCACCACGACAACCCCTACCCCCACAACCACAACCGCAGCACCCTCAACGCCAGCTCCCCCCACGTCGACATCCACACCCTACCCCACAACCCCGTCTTTCACCAACCCCGTCCCAGAGGTGCCCACGCCCATCTTCGAGATGTTTTGGCCCAGCACCCCCTTCGACCTCGCCCACACCACCATCACCTTCAACCAGGCCGTCAACTACCAGCCTTGCCTTAACCCCTGGCCCGAAGACTCCTTTCCCCAGGACTCCACCACTGCCACGCAGCTGCTCCTAGCGGACGATGCCAGCCAGTTTGTCGTATTTGCCAACGGATTTATCTTCCCTTACTTCGGACAGGAGTATTCAGGAGTGCACATCGGCAGCAACGGCTACCTCACCTTTGTCAGTCCCGACGATAAATTTGCCGCAAGCATCAAGAACCACCACTCCCAGCCTCGAATTTCCGCGCTCTACACTGACCTCGTGATGGACGCCGCCTCCAGCGTCTCATACCAACAGCTGCCGGACGCCTTTGTGGTCACCTATGCCAACGTTCATGAGTACAATCACCAGGACATCGACCCCATCAGCTTCCAGATCAAGATGACGGGGGACGGCAGCATCGCCATCACTTACCTGGCTGTGGAGACCAACAGCGCTGCGCTGGTGGGGCTGTCCAGCGGTGACGAGGAGGCTGCGGTGGAGGGCATCTTGAGCCAGTTTGATGAGTGCCCGGCGCCACCGCCCACCGACAGGATGAGCTGCCCCGCAGAGACACCGGTGGAGGTGCAGTGGGTGGCTGAGGGAGCCATTGCGACATGTCCCTCTTCTGGTCAGACCGTCGCCTGCGTGGGTGGATACTTCGTTGTGGACCGGCTACAGGCCGAGCTGTTCGCGATCTGTACGCCACACGGAGGTGGTGGTGGACGGTAGATCCGTTGGAGCGAGAAGTCATGCTGAATTTCTCGCCATTAAGGGCTGGAGTTAGCACCTTATTTGCACTGCAAAGTGTCAACATTCATCTCAACATTATATGTAATCTATAATCCTGAAATCATATTCCAGAAGTATCATATTGCATGCTAGTGTCCATCTCACTGCTGCCATGCATGCCTGCGCGATGCTGCTTTGTCAGCTGGTGATGTTGAGACGATCATGCTTAGTTGCAAGAGATGTGGTGGGAATGCAGGTGTGAGGCAGCAGCACTATTGGTGTATCGGGATGGATGTACAATCGCATTTTGCAATATATTGCATATGATTGCGATAAGACAATGACATCTGCACTGAGCCTACATATCACATCATATGTCTGTCTGAGCCGCTACACACCGGGAAACAGGAATATATTTGTTTTTATTTGTGCCTATATGTGCCTATACATACATACCCCCCCCCCCGACCCCCCCAGATTCTAGCTAGATAATACATCTAAAACAATATGTATATATACCCTCGCCAAACAAAACAATTCACTACCGCCCCGCACTTTGTAACCCATACTTTGGGTACGGGTACTGCTTGCGTGAGAAAAGGTGGGTGTCTACCTCTTATACTCTGTGAGTGCAAGTGAAGCGTGTTGTGCTGCCGCCGTGCTCCGCTGCTTGTCGCAGGTACGCGCCAGTGAGGCAGGCGTTCTCCATACTGGATGTGGAACGCGGGTATGACTATGTGCGCGTCTATAACGCCCCTTATGCATCCCCCTCCGCGTTGCTCGCAAACTTTGTCAAAGTTGAGGGGGCGATAAGGAATGCTTACACTCGGTGAGTGACACTGCATGTTATCTCACCCTCAGCAAGTACCTAGCACTTGCCTATCACAGGACACGCACTCACCTTATGGTGAGCACACGCCAACATATATTCTGAGCCTTTAGATGATATCTAACGCTCAGCAACTTGCCACCATCAGCAACCTAATCCTCTCTATTGTTGATTGGCTTATCATCTTATAGTGCTGAGTCACAGCCGTACTATCACGATGCTACTTGACCAACATTGTTGTGTAGCAACTTGATTATCACACAAAATCATGTCGCGCAACACTTCCCCTTGCTACGCAGGCAATCCCATGATGGCATTGCACAACTTGCTATGCCTTGCACTCACTAATGGCTTGGTAAGCACATCAGCAAGCATGTTCTCCGTCGCACAATATTGCACCTCGATGTCTCCGCTCTCCACCTTCTCCCGACAGAAGTGGTACCTCACGTCCATGTGCTTGCTGCGTCCGGTCGTCATGCTATTCTTGCTGAGTGCAATACAACTCTGATTGTCCTCGTGAATTGTGATGGGAAACCCGGAGTCTTGGTGAAACTCGTGAAGTAGTTGCTTAAAGAACATCGCCTCCTGAGTGGCCGCAGTCAGCGCCATTTACTCTGCCTCCGCTGTCGACAACGCCACAGTTTGTTGCCGCTGGCTTTTCCAACTCACCGCTGCACCGTTGAGCATGAACACATACCCCGTGCGAGAGCGCCGCTCGCCAATATCACTCGCGTAGTCAGAATCTGACCATCCTACCACCTTTGATGAGGGTGCGCCACCGTGCATCAACACCGACTCTGCGGTCCCCTTGAGGTAGCGAAGCACCCTCTTGGCTTGCTCCCAATGTGACTGAGAGGGGTCGGACATGTACCTACTAAGGTGGCTAACAGCCATGGTGATGTCGGGCCGTGTGCTTACGGAAGCGTACAACAAGCTACCGATCAAGCTTTGGTACGGCACTAGACCGGGAGGCAACCTTGATGTCGACGTCTCCACACAATTGCTCAAAGCATCGACCGCCATAGGTGAGCCCACTGGCTTGCAGCCCATCATGTTGAAGCGCTCCAACATATCTAAGACGTATTGTTGTTGTCCAATCCTGATGGTGCGGCTGCCACGATCACGCTCGACTGTCATCCCAAGCAACCAAGACACTGGACCGAAGTCTTGCACGTTGAACCTTTCGCCGAAAGCCGACTTGAACCCAACGACGAAGCTACCCGCTAGTCCGACGATGATGCTGCCGTCCACGTACAACGCCAAGACATAAAGCTCACCCTCCTTGATGAAGACGTAAATGCCGGGATCCACCTTGGATTGGGTAAAGCCATACTCATCTAGCCATGCTGTGATGGTCTTATTCCAATTCTTAGGAGCTTGCTTGAGGCCATACAATGATTTCTTCAACAAGCACACTCGCTCCTCTCCATTGATGTCGAAGTGACGGAATCCTTCCGGCTGCCTCATGTAGATTTCCTCCTCGATATCGGCCTCCAAAAATGCCGTCACCACATCAAGCTGCTCCACCTCCCAATCATTATAAGCAGCAAGCGCGAGCAACGTTCGAATAGAAATCACCCTCACTGTGGGAGCGAAGGTCTCGTGGTAGTCCACACCCTTCTCCTGAGTAAACCCGCGAGCCACAAGTCTTGCTTTGTACCTTGCAATCTGTCCATTGGCATCGCGCTTCAGCTAGAACACCCACTTGGAATCTACGAGTTTGCAACCGCTTGGACAAGGGACCAATGTCCAGGTTTCCGAGATACAAGTGAGTCGTACTCGCTCTTGATAGCTGCCTCCCACTCCCCCGATTGGGGACTCGTCAGCGCTTGCTTGTATGACACAGGCTCTTGAACGGTCGGGCTGCTGGCTGACTTAATAGCTGCGGCACTTCCCGCAGTCCATCCATCTCCCGAAGCGCCCGCTGAACGGAGATTATACCTTAGACTGGGTACGCATTGCTGTGGTGCAGCAGTGGATCGAAGATTATACCTTGGACGTGGAATCTCCCCCGAATGCATGTCCCGTTTATCTTCCGTCGACCCGGAATGCTGCCGCGACTCCCGTAGCGGCGACTCCCCCGAAGGTGTATCCGGTTCTTCGCTGCACATGGTGCGCGGGATGCTGTCCTCTTCATCATCAGTGCGTTGCTCCGCATTGCTCTCCCCCATGGAGAGGACTGCAGCCTCATCGAACACCACGTTGCGGCTGCTCACCACCCGACGAGCAGCAGGATTGTACACCAACCACGCAGGTGATTCGGAAGCGTAGCCCACAAAGACACCCTTCCACGCGCGATCGTCAAGTTTGCGGCGTTGAGACTTGTCATCGTGGACATAGGCCGGACAGCCGAAGACCCGCATGGAGCTCAGATCAGCTCGTCTACCGGTCGCCAAGGTGAAAGGTACACCGCCGGCTCCGCTACTATGCACACGATTGCGGACATGCACCGCAGCGGCCGTCGCTAGAGCCCAATACAATTTAGGCAGCGCGGCTTGCCGGATCATTGACTGCGCCATCGGGACCAATGTCCCCCACTGCCGCTCAATACGGCCATGTTGCCAATGCGCGTAAGGGGCGGTGATCTCCACAGCGATGTTGAACTCATCCAAGAGGTTTCGGAAGGCAACACCTAAGAACACCGTGTCATTGTCCACCCGAAGACGATGAACCGTGTGCCCAAGAAAACGGATGGTAGTCAACATGCGACGGAACGAGGCGGGAGCCTCATCCTTGGAGCGGACCGCATCATGTAGCATGAAACGGCTCCGGAAATCGACCGCAGACAAGCTGTACCGCCGTCCTCCCAAGCATGGAACACTCATAGGACCGCAGAAGTCTAAGCCGAGGACCTCAAAGACACCAACGTTCCGGTCAGCTGGCTGACGAGAGATACGGCGGACGTGAGGCACATGTCTCACAGAAGCCCAACTTCTCCGACGCAAGAAACGCCACACCCTCCACCTGAGTGGCCAAGAGCCCGTCCAATTGCGACTCGCCAAGGTGACCGAGTCGGGAATGCCACAACCGTTTTTCCAATGGCGCAGTGGCGACCAAAGCCGTAGGATTCGACGAAGCAATCCGCGCCGGCAACCACACCAACAAATGTGCGCGCTCCAACGGAACCACCACGCCACCACCATGACCGGCATGAAGACGAAGGTGGTCCACGGGATCAGCTAACACCACAGAATGACCTTGTCGCCGAGCTTGGGTGAGGCTAAAAAACCTATGGTAAGAACACGACGCGCGACGGGATAGCTCAGGAACGTGAAGCACATTCTTTAGCGTGGTAGGAATCTCCTCTCCATCGTCAGCCTTCACAATGATGCGGACCGAGCCCACGCCAACAGCGCGGGCATTGATACCCTTCACCCAAAGCTGGTCGGTGAGCGCTCGATAGTCACAGAAGTCACGGCGCACACTAGTCATGTGATGGCTGGCGCAGTTGTCGGCCAACCACATCCACGTTTCCCCATCGCGCTGTGTCGAGCCTCGGAGAATGGCCTCGGAGGGCTGGCCGTCACGTCCATGACCGCCGGAAAAGCAAATGGGGAGTCCAAATGCGCAGAGTTACCTCCGGTGTTGTTGACCGGGCACTCGGACCTGCGATGGCCCTTCTTACCACAGCCATAGCAAACACCACGAAAAAATCTCGCTCCGCCATATGAGGTACGACGAGTAGTCGCAGCTCCTTGAAGAGATTTCAGTTGGTCTTGGAGCTCGGAGACTTGCCGCTTCAAAACTTCAGTCGTTGCGTCATCATGAGACGCTGCAAAAGCCGTACGCGTTGGGGGCTCCGTTGTATGTGATTGCGCACGACTCTCGATGCGCATGTCCTTTTGACGAAGATCACGCTTGACGGTATCCATGCTGAGGTCGTGTACGTCCCACGTGTCGGTGATGGAGTGGTATTCGCTGCGCAGGCCCTTCACAAAGTACATGATGATACGCCGGTCGTAGACAACGTCCCCAACCCGGGCAAGCTCTCGTTGCAGTCGAACTAACCGGTTCTGGTATTGAATGCCGCTCTCGCCGTCCGCTTGCGGCGTCTCCAAGTCCTGCAACAGTTCCGTACACCGGTAAATACCGTCGTCCTCGTAATGATTGACTAACGCGGTCCATGCAGTATGGCCGCAGGTCTTGTCCTCCTCGCTAACATTCTCGATAATGGAAAGATCGTCCTCCGAGAGCGCAAGAATCAATGTGGAATACATGTCGACGTGTTGTTGAGCGGAAGCGGCACCATCCGACGACAAAGCTGGCGCCCACTTTTGCATCAAGCCAAATGCACGGAAACGTTTCTTCCATACATCAAAGTCTCGTCTCTCCCCACTGAACTTCGGTAGTTTTACGGAGTCCATCGCTGGTTCGTCGGATACGCTCTTAGGAGCACCAGAAAATCGAGAAAATATCCACCAAAACAACACCAAGTACCGGTCAAGAGGCGGGCAACACGGCTCAGAAACGGAGACGAGAAACGACTGACCGAAGGCGCAGCAGTACTCCCGGAGTCTATACAGCCAAGGCAATCAGAAACGAGTCTCAGAAGGTCAGTCAAGTGACGTCGTACATGAGTGCTAGTACACTTGTGGTAAGATGCCTTTCCAAAACTTCAGCCGGACCACTATAGGCTTTCACGAGAATAGAAAATGGCGGGGGACAAGCTCCGGAAGCGAATAAAATCCCATAAAGCGCCAAGCTATAACAAAGGAAAGCAAGTCGATCTTCACGTCACACGAGTCGGCGTTCGGGGGTCAAGCCGGCTCCAAGCGACACAAGCAAGTCGCTACCAGGCGGGTATCGAAGTAAAGCTACAAACACAAGCAAGAGCCAGCCACTTTGTGAGCCAACCGCACCTCACGTATCGTGCGACACCACTAAGGTCTACCACTCCTCGAGAAGCAAGCTCTAGGTTCCAGTCAAGACAAATGACTCCAACAACTAGCAGCTTGAGGGCCCATGACCTGTCAAAGTTGAGGGTGCGACAAGGAATGCTTTCACTCGGTGAACTTTCACCCGGAACTGCATGTCATCTCATCCTCAGCAAGTGCCTAGCACTTGCCTATCACGGGACACGCACTCACCTTGTGGTGAGCACACGCCAACGTATATTCTGAGCCTTTATATGAGATCTAACGCTCAGCAACTTTCCACCATCAGCAACCTAATCCTCTCTATTGCTGATTGGCTTATAGTGCTGAGTCTCAGCCGTACTGTTACGATGCTACTTTACCAACACTGTTGTGTAGCAACTTGATTACCACACAAACTATGTCGCGAAATAGGCGTATCATCATGTACTTGGTGAAGGGCCTGCGCAACGAATACCACTCCATTACCGACACATGGGACGAACATAACCTCAGCATGGATGCCGTCAAGCGTGGTCTTCGTCAAAAGGGCATGCGTATCGAGAATCCTGTGCAATCACACACAGCGGAGCCTCAAACGCCTACGGCTTTGCATCGTCTCATGATGACGCAACGACTGAACTTTTGAAGCGACAAGTCTCCGAGCTCCAAGACTGAAGTCTAGTCAAGGAGCTACGACTACTCGTCGTGCCTCATATGGCAGAGGCGCAGCGAGGATTTTTCGTGGTGTTTGCTATGGCCGTGGTAAAAAGGGCCATCACAGGTGTCCCATCATTGAGTGCCCGGACAACAACACCGTAGGTAACATTGCGCATGTGGATCCACCGTTGATTTTCCGGCGGTCATGAACATGACGGCCACCCCTGCGAGGCTATTCTCCGAGGCTCGACACATGTTTGTGCGCGATGGGGAAACGTGGATGTGTTTGGCCGACAGCGGTGCCAACCATCACATGACTAGTGTGCGCCATTACTTCTGTGAGTATCGAGCGCTCACTGACCGGCTGTGGGTGAGGGGTATCAGTGCCCGTTTGGCGTGGGCTCGGTCCACATTATCGTGAAGACTGACGATGGAGAGGAGATTCCTGCCATGCTGACGAGTGTGCTCCACGTTCGTAACGCATCCCGTCGTGCGTTGTGGCCTTACCATGGGCTTGTCAGCCTCACCCAAGCTCGGTGACAAGGCCAAAGTGTGGTGTCAGCTAATCCCGTGGACCACCGTCGTCTTCATGCCGGTCATGGTGGTGGCGTGGTGGTTCTATTGGAGCGCGCATTTGTTGGTGTGGTTGCCGGCGCGGGTTGCTTCGTCGAATCCTCCCTCTTCGGTCGTCACTGCGCCATTGGAAGAACGGGTTTGGCATTCCCGACTCGGTCACCTTGGCGAGTCACAATTGAACGGACTCTTGACCACTCCAGTGGAGGGTGCGGCGTTTTTTGCGTCGGAGAAGTTGGGCTTCTGCGAGATAAGTGATGTGTGTAAGTCTCACGTTCGCCGTATCTCGCGTGAGCCGGCTGACTGGAATGTTCGTGTGTTCGAGGTCATGGGTTTGGACTTCTGCGGTCCTATGAGTGTTCCATCCTTGGGATGACTGCGGTACAGCTTGTGTGCGGTTGATTCTCGCAGCCGCTTCATGATGCGGTCCGCTCCAAGGATGAGGCTCCCGCCTCGTTCCGTCGAATGTTGACTACCATCCGTTCTCTTGGGCACACGGTTCGTCGTCTTCGGGTGCACACTGACACGGTGTTTATGGTACTACCTTCCGAAACCTCTTGGATGCGTTCAGCACCGCCGTGGAGATCACTGCGCCTAACGCGTATTGGCAACATGGCCGTATTGAGTGTCAGTAGCAACAATAAGTCTTAGATATGCAAGAGCGCTTCAACATGGTAGACTGCAAGCCAGTGGGCTCACCTATGGCGGCCGATGCTTTGAGCAATTGTCTGTAGACGTCGACATCAAAGCTGCCTCTAGGTTCAGTGCCGTACCAACGCTTGATCGATAGCTTGCGGTACGCTTCCGTAAGCACACGGTCCGACATCACCATGGTTGTTAATCACCTTAGTAGGTACATGTCCAAGCCCTCTCATCCACATTGGGAGCAAGCCAAGAGGGTGCTCCACTACCTCAAGGGAGCCACAGATTCGGTGTTGACCTTTATTAAAGTTGGTAAAATGGTCACATTCTGACTACGCAAGTGATATTTGCGAGTGGCGCTCTCGCACGGGGTATGTGATCATGCTCGACTGTGCAGCGGTGAGTTGGAAGAGTCAGCGGCAACAAACTGTGGCTCTTTCGACAGCGGAGGCAAAACACATGGCGCGGACTACGGCCACTCAAGAGGCGATGTTTTTTAAGCAATTGCTCCATGAGTTTCACCAAGACTCCAGGTCTGCCATCACCATTCACGAGGACAATCAGAGTTGTGTCGCACTCAGGAATAATAGCATGACGACCGGACGCAGCAAGCACATGCATGTGAGGTACCACTTCTGTTAGGAGAAGCTTGAGAGCGGAAACATCGAGGTGCAATACCGTGCGACAGGCAACATGCTTGCTGATATGCTAACCAAGCTAAAAGTGAATGCAAGGCACAACAAGTTCTGCAATACCGTAATGGGTTTGCCAGCGTAGCAAGGGGGGGTGTTGAAAGACATAGTGACGTGTGGTAATCAAGTTGCTACACAGCAATACTGGTAGTCGAGAATCATCGTGATAGGACGGCTGTGACTCAGCACTATAAGATGACAAGCCAATCAGCAATAGAGTGGACTATGCTGATGGTGGCAAGTTACTGAGCGTTGGATATCATCTAAAGGCTCAGAATATACGTTGGCGTGTGCTCACCACAAGGTCAATGCGTGTCCTGTGATAGGCAAGTGCAAGGCACTTGTCGAGGGTGAGATGGCATGCAGTTTCACTCAGTGAGTATCAGTGTCACTCAGTGTCATTCTTATCGCCCTCTTAACTTTAACAACATCCAAGAAGGGCACCACTTCATTGGTGTTGTAAAGACGAGCCACCCTCGCTTCCCTAAGCATTACGTTGAAGACAACATTAAGGACAAGTGAGTTGGAAGTAGGCTAGCGCTTACCAAACGGCGGATTGGGTAGATCTCGTCGCGATGGGCTACAAGTACAACAAGCGGAAGATCATCCACTTAATTGTCACCGTTAGAGCAGCCAAAACCTTCGATGGAGACGACCATGTATGCCGCGATGAGCCGATAAATACGGAAACATATGCGTGCGAGCCGTCCCACCACCAACCCTTGCTTCCGAGTATTTGTCTCAAAGCCCCCTTGCTTATAATCACAACCAGTCGCGTAAACACGACCTCGCGCCATCATGACCTCGCGCTAGAGGAGTTAGGGTAGACGTATGACTGTTGGTTCCGCTTGTGGACAACTTTCATGGGTATTCACCTTGTCGACTGCTAGAAGCTCTGCCGCTTCCACCCCCCGCCTTCCCACCACCTCGCGAAAGATAGTTTCGGCGATTACTCCGACAATCTGGCCTATGTTTTGCTGAACAACAGTCTCCCTCACCACATCAATAGAACGACGGACTGTGACACCTCGTCGAGTTGTGCCTGCGAAGCGCCTGCTAGCCGACATCGGAAACACATGATCCCAATAGCAGCACCGTCGCGGACAATATTATCGCCAACTTGTTGGCAACCATATGAAGACGAAGCAGGGGCGTTGCAAGGTATGTCACGCGAAGAAGAGGGAGAGGTACACCTAATTTTTTTGCCGTGACTGTGGGATCCCGCTTTGCGTGGCCTCCAACCGCCACGACCGGGACTGAAATGAAATGAAATTAAACACTCCAATACCAGTATAAACCGGCTGGAGTCTCTGGGCCCCCCCTTTTGCTATGCCATACAGGACTTAGTCGACTGAGGTAGACCGTGAACCACTAATCCCAACCTCTCCAATGGCAGTAACGATACCGTCTAAAACATACTCATAAACAAGTACTGTCTGCATACAGGTATGAAATATAAAATGTCGCTAGTCTCCACGATACGCGGCCTGCTCCAGCCGCTACGGGGTCGCTGATCAGCAGAGCTGTCCAGCTTGAGCTGGTCGAGGCGAACCTGCCTGACCTCGGCTCCTGTGCGACTCCGGTCGTGCCGGAGCTTGGGGGGAAAGGCAGGTAAAAAACCCCCCTCGCAAAGGTCGTCGTCGGTCCCGCCTCGATCCGTGCTCAACCCCGCCCGAGGTATTAGCCGCTCCTCTCGACGCAGCTCGCCACCTAGCCGAGTCTTCTCTCCTCCTTCGGGGGCTGAGAAGAGAAAAGAACTAGGCTGCAGACGGTGTCCGGCTGGCTCTCCTGCCCCCGAGCCAGATTTTCTCCTGTCCCATGTCCTTTTCCCGTCTGTCTCCAACACCTATCTGATCGCGCTGTGGTCGTCCGTGCCCTCCCCCGGTGGTTTACGTTGTTAGGGGGCCGCCTTTACGAGCAGTGTGCCGTTACGATAACCCTAGGCACACTGCCTGAGGCAGCCTATCGATAACTGGGTACCGACTAGGGAAGGGGTTGGAAGAACACAGGGATCGAGTCGCCGGTCCTCAAAAGATGGTGGGTATGGGAATTTTTCCAAAAACCCCCCGTACCGGGCTTTTCCGGCGGCGGGTGATCCTAAGGACCGCCACCGCCAGACCGTGCCGCTCCTCCGGCTGCGACCAACCACCGTCCTGCGTTGCCTCAGGCCTCGCCCCCAGGGGAGATCCGAGGCGCTCGCAGGGCTGGCGACTGCTAGCGAGCGCCGTCCCTAGCGCTGCTTCCCAGCTGTCCGCCGCCAGCTCCAACACCTTCGTCCCTCCGCTCATCCGTCCGTACCCCTCTTTGCCAAAAAATATTTCGCAAACGCCGCCCCCGCCCCATCGTCGGAAGAGTATCTGCGAGTATTTAGTCGCGGAAAGACATATCGGACTGGCCGAGCGGGAGATCCCTGTGTTGGTGTACGGATATTCGGTTTTTCCAAAACCCTCCGTACAGGGCTTTCCGACAGCTGCTGATCCCGCGGATCGCAGCTGCCGGTACCTCGTTTAGCCCCCTACCGTGCCAGGCTTGGCACGGCTATGGGGTTACCAGCGCCCACCGCGTGGGGGTAGAGGTAGGTGCCGACGGGCCTGCGAGCGCACCCCCCTCCGGGGCCGCCGCCGTTGCGCCGCCGGCGGGCGCCTCGACCGGGACTGTTGGGCTCACCACGTCGAAAATTCCTTGGACGAGCTCGGTCGCCACCACGGCACCGAACAACGCTAGCACGCCCAACCTTGCACACCCGCAAGCGGCACTGACCACCAAAAGGTGTTAAACCATCTTGGCTACCTGCCAAAAGATGCGTAGGACCATGGATATAGTTTAAGCCGACTTTGGTCATTCGGAGTCGGGCAAATGGCCCGACGGACATGTGATGCGCTTTACGTGCGACTCACGTAAACTATAGCGACTGAATTTTTCACAAGATAGACTTGATTAAGAGATAAGAACTCGTGAGAAATACTTCTCCGTACCACGTTTTTCCGTGGTACGCGTAGTGTGCCACGCATTCTCACTTGGCACTAGCTAGCGGGTACATATTCATCCAAGACTGTATTTGCGGAATGCACCACAAACACGAGAAGATGGAAAAGAAGGGGAACCCAAGAGGGAACGAGTGGCAAGAGGCGTCGTGGAATCCAAGGCATGGCACGGCCCGTAAATCTATGATCATGAAAAGCGCAAGTTCTGGCGGAGATATTAAACTATAATAGAATATCGCTTTCTATACATACTTGAACTTAAGCAGTGGTGCTCTTTTACGCCGAAATGAACGTCTTCTAAACTTGGTACTGGTGGACAAAAAATCGGATTGAGAGAGGCGAAAGGTGGACTACGAACGTTGCTAGCGCGTCATATACAAATAAAGTGCGAATGTTTCTAATGCACGTACGTTTGTGCGTGCATAGACCGTAATTGAATTTGTAAATTGTATTGGAGGCACCTCCGTTCCGGCAATATCATTTTCCTATGCAATTCAAATCCTTCTACTACCAATATGACCATTGAAGCAACGGTGGGCTTAGTAATACCATATACTGCCGATTAGTGAATGAATGTGACTGGGCCGCCGCCATACATTTGCGCCATCAAACCAAACGGCTGTCAAGCTCGCGGGCACGGGAGTAGGGAGGACGAAGTACATGCGAACCCGAGCGGAGGGTGTTCGTTGAGTTATTGTAAGACTGTACGGAACCGTCGCGAGAGGGTCTTTGCGGCCCATTTTGTGATACATTATCGTTCAGTCGTCGTGCGGTTGCCATATGTTTGGGCGGTGTTAAGCGCCCAAGTTACATCCAGAATTGAAGAATTTCCGCCCCATAGCGATTTCTTTCTACATACTGTGTACCTTGAGTCGTTAGATGTATGGGCGCATTGTCTCCACTTACGGATTGTTGTATCCGGCTAGTTCTAGTTGGTAGCGGGCACGTGTTGGGTGAATTGTTGTAGTCTAAGCGGCTTGTTAATGGGGGTATGTACTGAGTATACCCAACGCGGCGCTTATTGGTCCGGCGAGGCCGAAGCCACCGTGGACGGAACTCCCTTCTTTCCCTCATCAAACACCGTAAACACTATAAAGCTACTGCCAAAGCAGTATAACCAATAAGAAGGAAAGATCAAGGTGGGTCGACACAACTGCCCATTGCGCATGCGTGGCAGCCATTGCAGCCCGGGGCTTGGCCGCCCCAGCAAGCTTCGATTAGGAATCATGGGGTCGTGTTTCGTGCGGGACGGGATCCCCTCACCAGCCGAGAGCCTTTGCTCCTGCAGGCTAGGGAGGAGGCCCTCGGTGGTCAAGCTCTCACTTAGACTTTAAGTTGAAATTAAAAGTCGCGGTACATAGATAAACACATCCGCTACGCCATCATTATACCTGCACAAGTACTTCCCGCGAAGTACATAACTGCCCGTGAACTTCATGCAACCAATCACGTGGCCGCATCCACGGTCAAAATTACAGCTCTATTGCAAAACAATCCAAAGAAATTTCAGTGGTGCAAGCGCTGGCCAAGATTCCTCACCCTACCCACCACTGTGACTTAACTCCTTACCCAACTCTTTTTCACTCGAACTCGCCCGAGCACACTAATCAACCCTCCTCTCTCCACTATGCCCAGCGGTGCCGGCTCGCAGCCCTATTCCGACGAGTGTCAGTTGCTCGCAACCCATACGCCTGCCCTCCATATACCCCGTGGCTCGTCGTTAATAGAGCACCCCCGCTCTCTTCGAAGGGAGCAAATGGTGGGCCACCACATGGCAACATATATTAGTTGGACCCTACTCTGACCGAGCCGAAACTCAGCCAACTTCCATGGCGTCTTTGCGAAATTGTAAGAGAAATTGCTTTGGCCTACGGCCAAGTTCGAGGAGCGCATGCAAATTGTTATGTGAGGTTGTACAACGAAGTCAACGACAACGCACATTGAAGTGAACAACAACGTACAATAAAGTGATGTGAAGTCCTACTTGATGTGAAGTCCGCGTGATTTTGTGACTTTGAGGTCAAATTAAGGTTTCAAAGTACCCTAAACTCGGGTATTCTCGAGTTTTGTTTTCGAGCTTTTGACCTTTAGATGAGTGCAGTTTTAAAGTACCCTAAACTCGGGTATTCTCGAGTTTTGTTTTCGAGCTTTTGACCTTTAGATGAGTGCAGTTTTCCACTTCACTAGTTACCTTCTCACATTTTCATCATCAGTTGCCTTGTTGTTGTCACTACTTGAAACCGGCGATGGATTTTGTTCCAAACGCAAATAAGGATTAAGCGACGAATCAACGATGTTTGAAGGGACGTTTGAAGCTCTAGCGATATTTCTATTATGAATGGACTGCAATTTTTTCGACAAAGGAGCGATGGTCGTGCAAGGGCACCCTCTATACATCTCGCGACTGCTTGATAATGAACGACACGATACATCATAGGAGTGAATTCGCGGCGATAGTACTAGGAGGCATTTGTTCATATTGCTAGATAGATGTGCCTAAGGAAACATCAGATTACTAATGGTAGCGAACGACATCCACACTTTGGACATGAACCTAATTTGGACAAAACCGACTTGGCTCTACAATAGCTAGCATGACGACAAATAATAATGGACTACTACCCTGCCTTGGAAGCCATGTTAGGGCCCTCATGCAAAGGTGATTTGGGGCCGGAATTTCTAGTTGCAGTGGACAAGACGGCGGACTACAGTAGGCAAAAAGCTAGGGTCGATTTTCGACTCAATCACCGGCAACCTACTCTTGTAGCGCTTCGTTTCCTCTTTCTCGCGCAATCAAGACACCCCACATTACCTTCACATGCTAGTTAGTAATGTTTTGGTCGACTTTGCTTGTGTTATCGCTACTAGTGGGTGCGAGACTTGCGCGACGAGTGAGGGCGCTTGATGATGACCTCCGCACTTCGACTTCCTTTGGCACGCCTTCGCTTAGTTCAGTTGGTCCACGACTACCACCCTTCGCACGGAAGGATAGCATTTGGTTGGCGCAGATTTTCGGCCATTGACCTTGTGGTGTTTGGTTATTTTCGTGGTTGTTCCCCGATTACCAAATATGTGTCATGCGGATTCTCGCTCATTGCGTTTTGACAACTATGTTAGCATGAAGGAGTTTGCTCGTCGGTCTACTTCTGCCGCTTACGTCGATTTTGGGGCGATATGCCACGCAACGTCTTTCTGCGGTTCTTCATAGCTCTTCGGGTTCCTATCTTCGAGATGCTTTGCATGAGGGTTGTTATGGTGCAATGCCATGTCCTGCCCCGCGGGCTTTGACATGTGGGGGGGTTTACAGTTTTGTTGGCTGGGTGGTTTTCCACATCCTTTATTGTAACTAATGATATCATCAAACAATAGAATGATTGCTGAGTCGATCGATATGTAGACCCTTGTGTTCTCGTTCTTTGCGTTCTGACATTTGTGTCCGTATGCAACCTTTCGTTCGTCGAACTACTTATGTTCCTTTCCGGCGTTTTTGGGGGGATGTGCGGCGATAATTCATGCAACGTCTTTTTGCTTCTCTTCATGGTACTTTGGGTTCCTATATTCGTGACGCTTTGCAGGAGGGCAGTCCTGATGCTGTGGCATGCCTTCCTGTTTCTCGGGCTTAGATTTTTTCCCTCTTTTCTTCTCCTTGCTTGGGGGTCTCCGCTACTTTTTCTTGTAAGAATATATCCTAATAACTCAGCAATTGGTGACAGTTTAGATTATAAACAAATACAATGGCACTTATTATTTCCTTGCTCCTGGTACAACCAATATCGAATTATTCTGCCCTTTCCATTCCTTCATCGACGATATTTTCATCAAGTGCTGATGCTATGGCATGACTTTCCTTTCCTCGGGCTCAGGTTTTTTCCTCTTTTCTATACTTCTCCATGCTTATTGGTGGTCTCCGCTGCTTTTCCTTGTAATAACGATGAATCTATATTCTCACGATGGTACGATTAATATACGGGCATCGCCTGGTCCTTCATGAAAAGCTCAAAATCATGATGATATCTTATTGGCGGGCACGTCGCGCCGATGCACGCGCCCAAGGACCGTTTATCGCTACGTACACAATACACATCCGCATATCATCTCGCATACGTTAAGGATACGATACATCACCCGTAGGTTGGCCTTGAGTTCATAGGTTTCCGGAGATTTTCTCTTAGCAGACTGATATAACTTCATATCTTGATGTGTCTTAGCCTATGTCTACGGGCACCTTGTACATATCATCCCAAGCCAGCAATCCCACATTGCTTGTTCTACGGTAAAACTGGAAGAGCGTGCTGCGACTGCTGGGCCGTTTTTCCCGTACACGCAGCGTGGCGCGTGCCCTGCGCTGGTGCTGAGGTCGAACGTCAAAATGATATAAAAGGCGCGCGCCACACAGCGAAAGTCACCAAGAAGCAGCACAACTGTGGGACTATCGCTCGGACTCGGCAGTTGCACTGCGATCCGCGCTGGCACAAAACACACCTGCTTCCTGCGAAGGCAGACACCTTAATTTTTCTGTCCCCAAGACCACTATCAGATTACTGCCAGACTACTGCGACGACAACACTACCAACCATCAGTACAACAAATAAACAGAGCAGCGCAAAAATTCTACTTCGTAGTTATTTATCGCAATCGCAGCCGCTTCGACGATTATAGCCTCATTCTGTCTCGTCTTTCACGAACACAACCGTCGGCTTGGTCTGGCGGGACTGCTTCTGCCCAAACGAAATTCGCGATCAAACGCAGTGTCATCATATCGTCTATATCTGCAGCTATACGAACTGGTCGCCACTACTCTCTATTTGCCGACGACGCGATATGTCGCCGTCCCAGAAATCTCGGCCAGATTCTTCCCTGCTACCGGCGGTTGTCCTGCTAGTTTTTCTATTCTGCTCGGCCCTTCCTGCGGTAGCGGCGCACCGCCGCGGCCTTTTAGAAGGCAGTAGCAAAGGCTCACCCGCCGCATCGCCCAACTCCGCGGGTCGACTGCTCGTGGCCCTGTCCAAGGATGGTGCTGCCGCTGCCCAAAACGGCAGCTCGTCATCTCTGAACTCGCTATCCGCCAGTATCGCTAGCGCGGCTGGGACAACCGAGGTGAAGCTCCTGCGCAACATCAACATGGCCGTTGTGGAGTCTGAGGACGTCACTCTCACAGTAGCGGCCCTGGGAAGCAATCCCAACGTGAAGAGTTCAGGACCCGACAGTGCCGTCCAACTTGCTGGCGTGCCCAACGACGAGCTTTGGGACACCCTGTGGGGCATGGAGAGGGTCGAGGCGCCGGCGGCCTGGGATATTACAACCGGAAGCGGCAGCAACGTCGTCGTTTGTGTCATCGATACAGGTGCGTGTCATATCACAAGCAGCCGTGTGTATACTATAAAGTGTGTCGGTATATACTGCGTGATCGGTATAATGCTTGCTTGATTGGCACAGGTAAGTACAGCACAGGCGCCGCAAATATATGCTGGCAGTTTATTTGCTGTATATTTTTTCGTGGCGACAATATGTCACAGTAGTACGCTTACATCCGAAAAAGATGGAAATACTGCTCTGTGCCTGTTTTCTTTCTTCTTTGCTCGTGGATTCCACTGCTATTTTCTTCATAATTAAAATGTAAATTACTGCTCACTCACACATACAATTCATATGTAACACCGATCGATCGTTAAAGCAACGCGTACGTATTTGTTCTTACATACAGATTGCATCACAAATGGTTCCTGCTCCAGGTGTGGACTATCTGCATCCTGACTTGGCTGCAAACATGTGGGTGAACCCGGGAGAGATCCCGGGCAACGGCATCGACGACGATGAGAACGGCTATGTTGACGGTGAGCATCATAAGCGCTTGCTTCTCAGCCACTGAGATAGTGATGCTGAGAATGACGGCACGCCTGCTTTCCACTACTCGCTTATCGATGAGTGATGACACAAACCCCACTGGAGACTGAGTAAAAACGGCCTTACTTCCACACCATGCAACGAACTGCTTGTAGTGTCATACCTAATGACATGTCTGATGCCTGCGATGCTCCGCAGATGTTCATGGCATCAACGCCATTATTGGCTCGGGTGACCCGATGGACGATAACATGCACGGCACCCACTGCGCTGGAACCGTTGGCGCGAAGGGAAACAACACGATTGGAGTTGTCGGCGTGGCTCCGGAGGTGACCATTATGGCATGCAAGTTCCTCTCCAGCACTGGAAGCGGCGCGCTGTCTGACGCGCTCATCTGCCTTGACTATGCCGTGGGCATGGGCGCCCCTATCTCCTCAAAGTGAGTTCATTATGCGCTCACGGCCCTCCCTCGCTTTCACAACAACACATTGAACTGCAAGCCAAATCGTGTGCGTCAAAGTGATGCTCGCATAATAATATACCAGTGACTGACTTAATAAAACCTGAAACCCACAACCTCATGAAATGTAACCTCACTGATGCACGTTTCTCCACATTATAACTGACTTCGCAACCCCCTTTGCTCTTCCTCCCATCAGCTCCTGGGGCGGCGGTTTCTTCGACCCAATCTTCGAGACTGCCCTTGACAACGCCGGCCTAGCGGGCCACCTCTTCATCGCTGCGGCCGGCAACAGCGCCCGCGACAACGACGCCACCCCCCACTACCCTTCATCCTACTCCCCTCCCACTGTGGACGCAGTCATGTCGGTCGCCTCCGTCACAAGCAATGACATGCTGTCATCCTTCAGCCAGTGGGGCAGCACGTCTGTCGACCTAGCTGCACCCGGGAGCAACATCAACTCCTGCGCTGCGTCTGTCATCGGCGGCGGCTACACCTCTATCAGCGGCACTTCCATGGCGACCCCTCACGTGGCCGGTGCAGCCGCTCTCCTGCTCGCGTACAACCCCGACATGACCAACCTGCAGATCAAGCAGATGCTCATCGACACCTGCACCCCCACGGCATCTCTCGCGGGCATGGTCGTCTCTCAGGGGATCCTCAACGTAAGGGCTGCACTTACTGGGGAGACACCCGACCCAATCGACTTTCCAGAGCCCGCCCGGGCAGAATATATTTCCAGCGGCTCTTTCGACCTCTCCGGCTCCACACTCACTTTCTCTGGCCCTGACTACACTCCGTGTGTAAGCGATGAAATCGAGACGCTCCCCTCGGACGGCGCTATTCCAGTGACCCTTATCGATGATAGCAGCATGGCAGTCGAGTTCGGCTCCACCTTTGGACCGTTCACCTTCTATAACGTCACCTACGACCGCGTCTACATCGGCAGCAACGGGTACCTCACATTCGGCGAGGGCGACTGGACTTTCATGGCATCCATGAGCAACCACAACAGGCTCCCCCGTGTGTCCGCCCTCTACAATGATCTCAGACCTGACGCCAACTCCACCATCACCTACCTCGCGACCGCCGATGTATTTGTCGTCACTTACGACAACATCATGCAATATAGCCAGAACAGCAGGCGCAGCACATTCCAGGTCGCCCTCAAGTCAGACGGCTCCATCAGCATCGCTTACTGGCAGGTTGACACCAGCAACAACCTCATTGTGGGCCTGTCAAATGCAGCGACCTCTCTGGCTGTTGACTTTTCTGAGGCCCCCGACTGTGCAGGGTCCACTCCCACCAACCCCCCTTTCACCCCTGCCCCGCCCACCACGACAACCCCTACCCCCACAACCACAACCGCAGCACCCTCAACGCCAGCTCCCCCCACGTCGACATCCACACCCTACCCCACAACCCCGTCTTTCACCAACCCCGTCCCAGAGGTGCCCACGCCCATCTTCGAGATGTTTTGGCCCAGCACCCCCTTCGACCTCGCCCACACCACCATCACCTTCAACCAGGCCGTCAACTACCAGCCTTGCCTTAACCCCTGGCCCGAAGACTCCTTTCCCCAGGACTCCACCACTGCCACGCAGCTGCTCCTAGCGGACGATGCCAGCCAGTTTGTCGTATTTGCCAACGGATTTATCTTCCCTTACTTCGGACAGGAGTATTCAGGAGTGCACATCGGCAGCAACGGCTACCTCACCTTTGTCAGTCCCGACGATAAATTTGCCGCAAGCATCAAGAACCACCACTCCCAGCCTCGAATTTCCGCGCTCTACACTGACCTCGTGATGGACGCCGCCTCCAGCGTCTCATACCAACAGCTGCCGGACGCCTTTGTGGTCACCTATGCCAACGTTCATGAGTACAATCACCAGGACATCGACCCCATCAGCTTCCAGATCAAGATGACGGGGGACGGCAGCATCGCCATCACTTACCTGGCTGTGGAGACCAACAGCGCTGCGCTGGTGGGGCTGTCCAGCGGTGACGAGGAGGCTGCGGTGGAGGGCATCTTGAGCCAGTTTGATGAGTGCCCGGCGCCACCGCCCACCGACAGGATGAGCTGCCCCGCAGAGACACCGGTGGAGGTGCAGTGGGTGGCTGAGGGAGCCATTGCGACATGTCCCTCTTCTGGTCAGACCGTCGCCTGCGTGGGTGGATACTTCGTTGTGGACCGGCTACAGGCCGAGCTGTTCGCGATCTGTACGCCACACGGAGGTGGTGGTGGACGGTAGATCCGTTGGAGCGAGAAGTCATGCTGAATTTCTCGCCATTAAGGGCTGGAGTTAGCACCTTATTTGCACTGCAAAGTGTCAACATTCATCTCAACATTATATGTAATCTATAATCCTGAAATCATATTCCAGAAGTATCATATTGCATGCTAGTGTCCATCTCACTGCTGCCATGCATGCCTGCGCGATGCTGCTTTGTCAGCTGGTGATGTTGAGACAATCATGCTTAGTTGCAAGAGATGTGGTGGGAATGCAGGTGTGAGGCAGCAGCACTATTGGTGTATCGGGATGGATGTACAATCGCATTTTGCAATATATTGCATATGATTGCGATAAGACAATGACATCTGCACTGAGCCTACATATCACATCATATGTCTGTCTGAGCCGCTACACACCGGGAAACAGGAATATATTTGTTTTTATTTGTGCCTATATGTGCCTATACATACATACCCCCCCCCCCCCCGACCCCCCCAGATTCTAGCTAGATAATACATCTAAAACAATATGTATATATACCCTCGCCAAACAAAACAATTCACTACCGCCCCGCACTTTGTAACCCATACTTTGGGTACGGGTACTGCTTGCGTGAGAAAAGGTGGGTGTCTACCTCTTATACTCTGTGAGTGCAAGTGAAGCGTGTTGTGCTGCCGCCGTGCTCCGCTGCTTGTCGCAGGTACGCGCCAGTGAGGCAGGCGTTCTCCATACTGGATGTGGAACGCGGGTATGACTATGTGCGCGTCTATAACGCCCCTTATGCATCCCCCTCCGCGTTGCTCGCAAACTTTGTCAAAGTTGAGGGGGCGATAAGGAATGCTTACACTCGGTGAGTGACACTGCATGTTATCTCACCCTCAGCAAGTGCCTAGCACTTGCCTATCACAGGACACGCACTCACCTTATGGTGAGCACACGCCAACATATATTCTGAGCCTTTAGATGATATCTAACGCTCAGCAACTTGCCACCATCAGCAACCTAATCCTCTCTATTGTTGATTGGCTTATCATCTTATAGTGCTGAGTCACAGCCGTACGATCACGATGCTACTTGACCAACATTGTTGTGTAGCAACTTGATTATCACACAAAATCATGTCGCGCATCACTTCCCCTTGCTACGCAGGCAATCCCATGATGGCATTGCACAACTTGCTATGCCTTGCACTCACTAATGGCTTGGTAAGCACATCAGCAAGCATGTTCTCCGTCGCACAACATTGCACCTCGATGTCTCCGCTCTCCACCTTCTCCCGACAGAAGTGGTACCTCACGTCCATGTGCTTGCTGCGTCCGGTCGTCATGCTATTCTTGCTGAGTGCAATACAACTCTGATTGTCCTCGTGAATTGTGATGGGAAACCCGGAGTCTTGGTGAAACTCGTGAAGTAGTTGCTTAAAGAACATCGCCTCCTGAGTGGCCGCAGTCAGCGCCATTTACTCTGCCTCCGCTGTCGACAACGCCACAGTTTGTTGCCGCTGGCTTTTCCAACTCACCGCTGCACCGTTGAGCATGAACACATACCCCGTGCGAGAGCGCCGCTCGCCAATATCACTCGCGTAGTCAGAATCTGACCATCCTACCACCTTTGATGAGGGTGCGCCACCGTGCATCAACACCGACTCTGCGGTCCCCTTGAGGTAGCGAAGCACCCTCTTGGCTTGCTCCCAATGTGACTGAGAGGGGTCGGACATGTACCTACTAAGGTGGCTAACAGCCATGGTGATGTCGGGCCGTGTGCTTACGGAAGCGTACAACAAGCTACCGATCAAGCTTTGGTACGGCACTAGACCGGGAGGCAACCTTGATGTCGACGTCTCCACACAATTGCTCAAAGCATCGACCGCCATAGGTGAGCCCACTGGCTTGCAGCCCATCATGTTGAAGCGCTCCAACATATCTAAGACGTATTGTTGTTGTCCAATCCTGATGGTGCGGCTGCCACGATCACGCTCGACTGTCATCCCAAGCAACCAAGACACTGGACCGAAGTCTTGCACGTTGAACCTTTCGCCGAAAGCCGACTTGAACCCAACGACGAAGCTACCCGCTAGTCCGACGATGATGCTGCCGTCCACGTACAACGCCAAGACATAAAGCTCACCCTCCTTGATGAAGACGTAAATGCCGGGATCCACCTTGGATTGGGTAAAGCCATACTCATCTAGCCATGCTGTGATGGTCTTATTCCAATTCTTAGGAGCTTGCTTGAGGCCATACAATGATTTCTTCAACAAGCACACTCGCTCCTCTCCATTGATGTCGAAGTGACGGAATCCTTCCGGCTGCCTCATGTAGATTTCCTCCTCGATATCGGCCTCCAAAAATGCCGTCACCACATCAAGCTGCTCCACCTCCCAATCATTATAAGCAGCAAGCGCGAGCAACGTTCGAATAGAAATCACCCTCACTGTGGGAGCGAAGGTCTCGTGGTAGTCCACACCCTTCTCCTGAGTAAACCCGCGAGCCACAAGTCTTGCTTTGTACCTTGCAATCTGTCCATTGGCATCGCGCTTCAGCTAGAACACCCACTTGGAATCTACGAGTTTGCAACCGCTTGGACAAGGGACCAATGTCCAGGTTTCCGAGATACAAGTGAGTCGTACTCGCTCTTGATAGCTGCCTCCCACTCCCCCGATTGGGGACTCGTCAGCGCTTGCTTGTATGACACAGGCTCTTGAACGGTCGGGCTGCTGGCTGACTTAATAGCTGCGGCACTTCCCGCAGTCCATCCATCTCCCGAAGCGCCCGCTGAACGGAGATTATACCTTAGACTGGGTACGCATTGCTGTGGTGCAGCAGTGGATCGAAGATTATACCTTGGACGTGGAATCTCCCCCGAATGCATGTCCCGTTTATCTTCCGTCGACCCGGAATGCTGCCGCGACTCCCGTAGCGGCGACTCCCCCGAAGGTGTATCCGGTTCTTCGCTGCACATGGTGCGCGGGATGCTGTCCTCTTCATCATCAGTGCGTTGCTCCGCATTGCTCTCCCCCATGGAGAGGACTGCAGCCTCATCGAACACCACGTTGCGGCTGCTCACCACCCGACGAGCAGCAGGATTGTACACCAACCACGCAGGTGATTCGGAAGCGTAGCCCACAAAGACACCCTTCCACGCGCGATCGTCAAGTTTGCGGCGTTGAGACTTGTCATCGTGGACATAGGCCGGACAGCCGAAGACCCGCATGGAGCTCAGATCAGCTCGTCTACCGGTCGCCAAGGTGAAAGGTACACCGCCGGCTCCGCTACTATGCACACGATTGCGGACATGCACCGCAGCGGCCGTCGCTAGAGCCCAATACAATTTAGGCAGCGCGGCTTGCCGGATCATTGACTGCGCCATCGGGACCAATGTCCCCCACTGCCGCTCAATACGGCCATGTTGCCAATGCGCGTAAGGGGCGGTGATCTCCACAGCGATGTTGAACTCATCTAAGAGGTTTCGGAAGGCAACACCTAAGAACACCGTGTCATTGTCCACCCGAAGACGATGAACCGTGTGCCCAAGAAAACGGATGGTAGTCAACATGCGACGGAACGAGGCGGGAGCCTCATCCTTGGAGCGGACCGCATCATGTAGCATGAAACGGCTCCGGAAATCGACCGCAGACAAGCTGTACCGCCGTCCTCCCAAGCATGGAACACTCATAGGACCGCAGAAGTCTAAGCCGAGGACCTCAAAGACACCAACGTTCCGGTCAGCTGGCTGACGAGAGATACGGCGGACGTGAGGCACATGTCTCACAGAAGCCCAACTTCTCCGACGCAAGAAACGCCACACCCTCCACCTGAGTGGCCAAGAGCCCGTCCAATTGCGACTCGCCAAGGTGACCGAGTCGGGAATGCCACAACCGTTTTTCCAATGGCGCAGTGGCGACCAAAGCGGTAGGATTCGACGAAGCAATCCGCGCCGGCAACCACACCAACAAATGTGCGCGCTCCAACGGAACCACCACGCCACCACCATGACCGGCATGAAGACGAAGGTGGTCCACGGGATCAGCTAACACCACAGAATGACCTTGTCGCCGAGCTTGGGTGAGGCTAAAAAACCTATGGTAAGACCACGACGCGCGACGGGATAGCTCAGGAACGTGAAGCACATTCTTTAGCGTGGTAGGAATCTCCTCTCCATCGTCAGCCTTCACAATGATGCGGACCGAGCCCACGCCAACAGCGCGGGCATTGATACCCTTCACCCAAAGCTGGTCGGTGAGCGCTCGATAGTCACAGAAGTCACGGCGCACACTAGTCATGTGATGGCTGGCGCAGTTGTCGGCCAACCACATCCACGTTTCCCCATCGCGCTGTGTCGAGCCTCGGAGAATGGCCTCGGAGGGCTGGCCGTCACGTCCATGACCGCCGGAAAAGCAACTGGGGAGTCCAAATGCGCAGAGTTACCTCCGGTGTTGTTGACCGGGCACTCGGACCTGCGATGGCCCTTCTTACCACAGCCATAGCAAACACCACGAAAAAATCTCGCTCCGCCATATGAGGTACGACGAGTAGTCGCAGCTCCTTGAAGAGATTTCAGTTGGTCTTGGAGCTCGGAGACTTGCCGCTTCAAAACTTCAGTCGTTGCGTCATCATGAGACGCTGCAAAAGCCGTACGCGTTGGGGGCTCCGTTGTATGTGATTGCGCACGACTCTCGATGCGCATGTCCTTTTGACGAAGATCACGCTTGACGGTATCCATGCTGAGGTCGTGTACGTCCCACGTGTCGGTGATGGAGTGGTATTCGCTGCGCAGGCCCTTCACAAAGTACATGATGATACGCCGGTCGTAGACAACGTCCCCAACCCGGGCAAACTGTCGTTGCAGTCGAACTAACCGGTTCTGGTATTGAATGCCGCTCTCGCCGTCCGCTTGCGGCGTCTCCAAGTCCTGCAACAGTTCCGTACACCGGTAAATACCGTCGTCCTCGTAATGATTGACTAACGCGGTCCATGCAGTATGGCCGCAGGTCTTGTCATCCTCGCTAACATTCTCGATAATGGAAAGATCGTCCTCCGAGAGCGCAAGAATCAATGTGGAATACATGTCGACGTGTTGTTGAGCGGAAGCGGCACCATCCGACGACAAAGCTGGCGCCCACTTTTGCATCAAGCCAAATGCACGGAAACGTTTCTTCCATACATCAAAGTCTCGTCTCTCCCCACTGAACTTCGGTAGTTTTACGGAGTCCATCGCTGGTTCGTCGGATACGCTCTTAGGAGCACCAGAAAATCGAGAAAATATCCACCAAAACAACACCAAGTACCGGTCAAGAGGCGGGCAACACGGCTCAGAAACGGAGACGAGAAACGACTGACCGAAGGCGCAGCAGTACTCCCGGAGTATATACAGCCAAGGCAATCAGAAACGAGTCTCAAAAGGTCAGTCAAGTGACGTCGTACATGAGTGCTAGTACACTTGTGGTAAGATGCCTTTCCAAAACTTCAGCCGGACCACTATAGGCTTTCACGAGAATAGAAAATGGCGGGGGACAAGCTCCGGAAGCGAATAAAATCCCATAAAGCGCCAAGCTATAACAAAGGAAAGCAAGTCGATCTTCACGTCACACGAGTCGGCGTTCGGGGGTCAAGCCGGCTCCAAGCGACACAAACAAGTCGCTACCAGGCGGGTATCGAAGTAAAGCTACAAACACAAGCAAGAGCCAACCACTTTGTGAGCCAACCGCACCTCACGTATCGTGCGACACCACTAAGGTCTACCACTCCTCGAGAAGCAAGCTCTAGGTTCCAGTCAAGACAAATGACTCCAACAACTAGCAGCTTGAGGGCCCATGACCTGTCAAAGTTGAGGGTGCGACAAGGAATGCTTTCACTCGGTGAACTTTCACCCGGAACTGCATGTCATCTCATCCTCAGCAAGTGCCTAGCACTTGCCTATCACGGGACACGCACTCACCTTGTGGTGAGCACACGCCAACGTATATTCTGAGCCTTTATATGAGATCTAACGCTCAACAACTTGCCACCATCAGCAACCTAATCCTCTCTATTGCTGATTGGCTTATAGTGCTGAGTCTCAGCCGTACTGTTACGATGCTACTTTACCAACATTGCTGTGTAGCAACTTGATTACCACACAAACTATGTCGCGAAATAGGCGTATCATCATGTACTTGGTGAAGGGCCTGCGCAACGAATACCACTCCATTACCGACACATGGGACGAACATAACCTCAGCATGGATGCCGTCAAGCGTGGTCTTCGTCAAAAGGGCATGCGTATCGAGAATCCTGTGCAATCACACACAGCGGAGCCTCAAACGCCTACGGCTTTGCATCGTCTCATGATGACGCAACGACTGAACTTTTGAAGCGACAAGTCTCCGAGCTCCAAGACTGAAGTCTAGTCAAGGAGCTACGACTACTCGTCGTGCCTCATATGGCAGAGGCGCAGCGAGGATTTTTCGTGGTGTTTGCTATGGCCGTGGTAAAAAGGGCCATCACAGGTGTCCCATCATTGAGTGCCCGGACAACAACACCGTAGGTAACATTGCGCATGTGGATCCACCGTTGATTTTCCGGCGGTCATGAACATGACGGCCACCCCTGCGAGGCCATTCTCCGAGGCTCGACACATGTTTGTGCGCGATGGGGAAACGTGGATGTGTTTGGCCGACAGCGGCGCCAACCATCACATGACTAGTGTGCGCCATTACTTCTGTGAGTATCGAGCGCTCACTGACCGGCTGTGGGTGAGGGGTATCAGTGCCCGTTTGGCGTGGGCTCGGTCCACATTATCGTAAAGACTGACGATGGAGAGGAGATTCCTGCCATGCTGACGAGTGTGCTCCACGTTCGTAACCCATCCCGTTGTGCGTTGTGGCCTTACCATAGGCTTGTCAGCCTCACCCAAGCTCGGTGACAAGGCCAAAGTGTGGTGTCAGCTAATCCCGTGGACCACCGTCGTCTTCATGCCGGTCATGGTGGTGGCGTGGTGGTTCTATTGGAGCGCGCATTTGTTGGTGTGGTTGCCGGCGCGGGTTGCTTCGTCGAATCCTCCCTCTTCGGTCGTCACTGCGCCATTGGAAGAACGGGTTTGGCATTCCCGACTCGGTCACCTTGGCGAGTCGCAATTGAACGGACTCTTGACCACTCCAGTGGAGGGTGCGGCGTTTTTTGCGTCGGAGAAGTTGGGCTTCTGCGAGATAAGTGATGTGTGTAAGTCTCACGTTCGCCGTATCTCGCGTGAGCCGGCTGACTGGAATGTTCGTGTGTTCGAGGTCATGGGTTTGGACTTCTGCGGTCCTATGAGTGTTCCATCCTTGGGATGACTGCGGTACAGCTTGTGTGCGGTTGATTCTCGCAGCCGCTTCATGATGCGGTCCGCTCCAAGGATGAGGCTCCCGCCTCGTTCCGTCGAATGTTGACTACCATCCGTTCTCTTGGGCACACGGTTCGTCGTCTTCGGGTGCACACTGACACGGTGTTTATGGTACTACCTTCCGAAACCTCTTGGATGCGTTCAGCACCGCCGTGGAGATCACTGCGCCTAACGCGTATTGGCAACATGGCCGTATTGAGTGTCAGTAGCAACAATAAGTCTTAGATATGCAAGAGCGCTTCAACATGGTAGACTGCAAGCCAGTGGGCTCACCTATGGCGGCCGATGCTTTGAGCAATTGTCTGTAGACGTCGACATCAAAGCTGCCTCTAGGTTCAGTGCCGTACCAACGCTTGATCGATAGCTTGCGGTACGCTTCCGTAAGCACACGGTCCGACATCACCATGGTTGTTAATCACCTTAGTAGGTACATGTCCAAGCCCTCTCATCCACATTGGGAGCAAGCCAAGAGGGTGCTCCACTACCTCAAGGGAGCCACAGATTCGGTGTTGACCTTTATCAAAGTTGGTAAAATAGTCACATTCTGACTACGCAAGTGATATTTGCGAGTGGCGCTCTCGCACGGGGTATGTGATCATGCTCGACTGTGCAGCGGTGAGTTGGAAGAGTCAGCGGCAACAAACTGTGGCTCTTTCGACAGCGGAGGCAAACTATATGGCGCGAACTACGGCCACTCAAGAGGCGATGTTTTTTAAGCAATTGCTCCATGAGTTTCACCAAGACTCCAGGTCTGCCATCACCATTCACGAGGACAATCAGAGTTGTGTCGCACTCAGGAATAATAGCATGACGACCGGACGCAGCAAGCACATGCATGTGAGGTACCACTTCTGTTAGGAGAAGCTTGAGAGCGGAAACATCGAGGTGCAATACCGTGCGACGGACAACATGCTTGCTGATATGCTAACCAAGCTAAAAGTGAATGCAAGGCACAACAAGTTCTGCAATACCGTAATGGGTTTGCCAGCGTAGCAAGGGGGGGTATTGAAAGACATAGTGACGTGTGGTAGTCAAGTTGCTACACAGCAATACTGGTAGTCGAGAATCATCGTGATAGGACGGCTGTGACTCAGCACTATAAGATGACAAGCCAATCAGCAATAGAGTGGACTATGCTGATGGTGGCAAGTTACTGAGCGTTGGATATCATCTAAAGGCTCAGAATATACGTTGGCGTGTGCTCACCACAAGGTCAATGCGTGTCCTGTGATAGGCAAGTGCAAGGCACTTGTCGAGGGTGAGATGGCATGCAGTTTCACTCAGTGAGTATCAGTGTCACTCAGTGTCATTCTTATCGCCCTCTTAACTTTAACAACATCCAAGAAGGGCACCACTTCATTGGTGTTGTAAAGACGAGCCACCCTCGCTTCCCTAAGCATTACGTTGAAGACAACATTAAGGACAAGTGAGTTGGAAGTAGGCTAGCGCTTACCAAACGGCGGATTGGGTAGATCTCGTCGCGATGGGCTACAAGTACAACAAGCGGAAGGTCATCCACTTAATTGTCACCGCTAGAGCAGCCAAAACCTTCGATGGAGACGACCATGCATGCCGCGATGAGCCGATAAATACGGAAACATATGCGTGCGAGCCGTCCCACCACCAACCCTTGCTTCCGAGTATTTGTCTCAAAGCCCCCTTGTTTATAATCACAACCAGTCGCGTAAACACGACCTCGCGCCATCATGACCTCGCGCTAGAGGAGTTAGGGTAGACGTATGACTGTTGGTTCCGCTTGTGGACAACTTTCATGGGTATTCACCTTGTCGACTGCTAGAAGCTCTGCCGCTTCCACCCCCCGCCTTCCCACCACCTCGCCAAAGATAGTTTCGGCGATTACTCCGACAATCTGGCCTATGTTTTGCTGAACAACAGTCTCCCTCACCACATCAATAGAACGACGGACTGTGACACCTCGTCGAGTTATGCCTGCGAAGCGCCTGCTAGCCGACATCGGAAACACATGATCCCAATAGCAGCACCGTCGCGGACAATATTATCGCCAACTTGTTGGCAACCATAGGAAGACGAAGCAGGGGCGTTGCAAGGTATGTCACGCGAAGAAGAGGGAGAGGTACACCTAATTTTTTGCCGTGACTGTGGGATCCCGCTTTGCGTGGCCTCCAACCGCCACGACCGGGACTGTTGGGCTCACCACGTCGAAAATTCCTTGGACGAGCTCGGTCGCCACCACGGCACCGAACAACGCTAGCACGCCCAACCTTGCACACCCGCAAGCGGCACTGACCACCAAAAGGTGTTAAACCATCTTGGCTACCTGCCAAAAGATGCGTAGGACCATGGATATAGTTTAAGCCGACTTTGGTCATTCGGAGTCGGGCAAATGGCCCGACGGACATGTGATGCGCTTTACGTGCGACTCACGTAAACTATAGCGACTGAATTTTTCACAAGATAGACTTGATTAAGAGATAAGAACTCGTGAGAAGTACTTCTCCGTACCACGTTTTTCCGTGGTACGCGTAGTGTGCCACGCATTCTCACTTGGCACTAGCTAGCGGGTATATATTCATCCAAGACTGTATTTGCGGAATGCACCACAAACACGAGAAGATGGAAAAGAAGGGGAACCCAAGAGGGAACGAGTGGCAAGAGGCGTCGTGGAATCCAAGGCATGGCACGGCCCGTAAATCTATGATCATGAAAAGCGCAAGTTCTGGCGGTGATATTAAACTATTATAGAATATCGCTTTCTATACATATTTAAACTTAAGCAGTGGTGCTCTTTTACGCCGAAATGAATGTCTTCTAAACTTGGTACTGGTGGACAAAAAATCGGATTGAGAGAGGCGAAAGGTGGACTACGAACGTTGCTAGCGCGTCATATACAAATAAAGTGCGAATGTTTCTAATGCACGTACGTTTGTGCGTGCATAGACCGTAATTGAATTTGTAAATTATATTGGAGGCACCTCCGTTCCGGCAATATCATTTTCCTATGTAATTCAAATCCTTCTACTACCAATATGACCATTGAAGCAACGGTGGGCTTAGTAATACCATATACTGCCGATTAGTGAATGAATGTGACTGGGCCGCCGCCATACATTTGCGCCATCAAACCAAACGGCTGTCAAGCTCGCGGGCACGGGAGTAGGGAGGGGTAGCGGCACGGGAGCACGGAGGGGTAGCGGCAGTCGAGGGCGACGTCGGGCTCGCGCGCCCGACTCCAAAATAACTGAAACTTCCGCGTACATATACATATCGCGTACGCGATCGTGAAGGCTCCTTTCCTGAGGGAGGACGAAGTACATGCGAACCCGAGCGGAGGGTGTTCGTTGAGTTATTGTAAGACTGTACGGAACCGTCGCGAGAGGGTCTTTGCGGCCCATTTTGTGATACATTATCGTTCAGTCGTCGTGCGGTTGCCATATGTTTGGGCGGTGTTAAGCGCCCAAGTTACATCCAGAATTGAAGAATTTCCGCCCCATAGCGATTTCTTTCTACATACTGTGTACCTTGAGTCGTTAGATGTATGGGCGCATTGTCTCCACTTACGGATTGTTGTATCCGGCTAGTTCTAGTTGGTAGCGGGCACGTGTTGGGTGAATTGTTGTAGTCTAAGCGGCTTGTTAATGGGGGTATGTACTGAGTATACCCAACGCGGCGCTTATTGGTCCGGCGAGGCCGAAGCCACCGTGGACGGAACTCCCTTCTTTCCCTCATCAAACACCGTAAACATTATAAAGCTACTGCCAAAGCAGTATAACCAATAAGAAGGAAAGATCAAGGTGGGTCGACACAACTGCCCATTGCGCATGCGTGGCAGCCATTGCAGCCCGGGGCTTGGCCGCCCCAGCAAGCTTCGATTAGGAATCATGGGGTCGTGTTTCGTGCGGGACGGGATCCCCTCACCAGCCGAGAGCCTTTGCTCCTGCAGGCTAGGGAGGAGGCCCTCGGTGGTCAAGCTCTCACTTAGACTTTAAGTTGAAATTAAAAGTCGCGGTACATAGATAAACACATCCGCTACGCCATCATTATACCTGCACAAGTACTTCCCGCGAAGTACATAACTGCCCGTGAACTTCATGCAACCAATCACGTGGCCGCATCCACGGTCAAAATTACAGCTCTATTGCAAAACAATCCAAAGAAATTTCAGTGGTGCAAGCGCTGGCCAAGATTCCTCACCCTACCCACCACTGTGACTTAACTCCTTACCCAACTCTTTTTCACTCGAACTCGCCCGAGCACACTAATCAACCCTCCTCTCTCCACTATGCCCAGCGGTGCCGGCTCGCAGCCCTATTCCGACGAGTGTCAGTTGCTCGCAACCCATACGCCTGCCCTCCATATACCCCGTGGCTCGTCGTTAATAGAGCACCCCCGCTCTCTTCGAAGGGAGCAAATGGTGGGCCACCACATGGCAACATATATTAGTTGGACCCTACTCTGACCGAGCCGAAACTCAGCCAACTTCCATGGCGTCTTTGCGAAATTGTAAGAGAAATTGCTTTGGCCTACGGCCAAGTTCGAGGAGCGCATGCAAATTGTTATGTGAGGTTGTACAACGAAGTCAACGACAACGCACATTGAAGTGAACAACAACGTACAATAAAGTGATGTGAAGTCCTACTTGATGTGAAGTCCGCGTGATTTTGTGACTTTGAGGTCAAATTAAGGTTTCAAAGTACCCTAAACTCGGGTATTCTCGAGTTTTGTTTTCGAGCTTTTGACCTTTAGATGAGTGCAGTTTTAAAGTACCCTAAACTCGGGTATTCTCGAGTTTTGTTTTCGAGCTTTTGACCTTTAGATGAGTGCAGTTTTCCACTTCACTAGTTACCTTCTCACATTTTCATCATCAGTTGCCTTGTTGTTGTCACTACTTGAAACCGGCGATGGATTTTGTTCCAAACGCAAATAAGGATTAAGCGACGAATCAACGATGTTTGAAGGGACGTTTGAAGCTCTAGCGATATTTCTATTATGAATGGACTGCAATTTTTTCGACAAAGGAGCGATGGTCGTGCAAGGGCACCCTCTATACATCTCGCGACTGCTTGATAATGAACGACACGATACATCATAGGAGTGAATTCGCGGCGATAGTACTAGGAGGCATTTGTTCATATTGCTAGATAGATGTGCCTAAGGAAACATCAGATTACTAATGGTAGCGAACGACATCCACACTTTGGACATGAACCTAATTTGGACAAAACCGACTTGGCTCTACAATAGCTAGCATGACGACAAATAATAATGGACTACTACCCTGCCTTGGAAGCCATGTTAGGGCCCTCATGCAAAGGTGATTTGGGGCCGGAATTTCTAGTTGCAGTGGACAAGACGGCGGACTACAGTAGGCAAAAAGCTAGGGTCGATTTTCGACTCAATCACCGGCAACCTACTCTTGTAGCGCTTCGTTTCCTCTTTCTCGCGCAATCAAGACACCCCACATTACCTTCACATGCTAGTTAGTAATGTTTTGGTCGACTTTGCTTGTGTTATCGCTACTAGTGGGTGCGAGACTTGCGCGACGAGTGAGGGCGCTTGATGATGACCTCCGCACTTCGACTTCCTTTGGCACGCCTTCGCTTAGTTCAGTTGGTCCACGACTACCACCCTTCGCACGGAAGGATAGCATTTGGTTGGCGCAGATTTTCGGCCATTGACCTTGTGGTGTTTGGTTATTTTCGTGGTTGTTCCCCGATTACCAAATATGTGTCATGCGGATTCTCGCTCATTGCGTTTTGACAACTATGTTAGCATGAAGGAGTTTGCTCGTCGGTCTACTTCTGCCGCTTACGTCGATTTTGGGGCGATATGCCACGCAACGTCTTTCTGCGGTTCTTCATAGCTCTTCGGGTTCCTATCTTCGAGATGCTTTGCATGAGGGTTGTTATGGTGCAATGCCATGTCCTGCCCCGCGGGCTTTGACATGTGGGGGGGTTTACAGTTTTGTTGGCTGGGTGGTTTTCCACATCCTTTATTGTAACTAATGATATCATCAAACAATAGAATGATTGCTGAGTCGATCGATATGTAGACCCTTGTGTTCTCGTTCTTTGCGTTCTGACATTTGTGTCCGTATGCAACCTTTCGTTCGTCGAACTACTTATGTTCCTTTCCGGCGTTTTTGGGGGGATGTGCGGCGATAATTCATGCAACGTCTTTTTGCTTCTCTTCATGGTACTTTGGGTTCCTATATTCGTGACGCTTTGCAGGAGGGCAGTCCTGATGCTGTGGCATGCCTTCCTGTTTCTCGGGCTTAGATTTTTTCCCTCTTTTCTTCTCCTTGCTTGGGGGTCTCCGCTACTTTTTCTTGTAAGAATATATCCTAATAACTCAGCAATTGGTGACAGTTTAGATTATAAACAAATACAATGGCACTTATTATTTCCTTGCTCCTGGTACAACCAATATCGAATTATTCTGCCCTTTCCATTCCTTCATCGACGATATTTTCATCAAGTGCTGATGCTATGGCATGACTTTCCTTTCCTCGGGCTCAGGTTTTTTCCTCTTTTCTATACTTCTCCATGCTTATTGGTGGTCTCCGCTGCTTTTCCTTGTAATAACGATGAATCTATATTCTCACGATGGTACGATTAATATACGGGCATCGCCTGGTCCTTCATGAAAAGCTCAAAATCATGATGATATCTTATTGGCGGGCACGTCGCGCCGATGCACGCGCCCAAGGACCGTTTATCGCTACGTACACAATACACATCCGCATATCATCTCGCATACGTTAAGGATACGATACATCACCCGTAGGTTGGGCTTGAGTTCATAGGTTTCCGGAGATTTTCTCTTAGCAGACTGATATAACTTCATATCTTGATGTGTCTTAGCCTATGTCTACGGGCACCTTGTACATATCATCCCAAGCCAGCAATCCCACATTGGGAGCAAGCCCTCTCATGTCCAAGCCCTCTCATCCACATTGGGAGCAAGCCAAGAGGGTGCTCCACTACCTCAAGGGAGCCACAGATTCGGTGTTGACCTTTATCAAAGTTGGTAAAATAGTCACATTCTGACTACGCAAGTGATATTTGCGAGTGGCGCTCTCGCACGGGGTATGTGATCATGCTCGACTGTGCAGCGGTGAGTTGGAAGAGTCAGCGGCAACAAACTGTGGCTCTTTCGACAGCGGAGGCAAACTATATGGCGCGAACTACGGCCACTCAAGAGGCGATGTTTTTTAAGCAATTGCTCCATGAGTTTCACCAAGACTCCAGGTCTGCCATCACCATTCACGAGGACAATCAGAGTTGTGTCGCACTCAGGAATAATAGCATGACGACCGGACGCAGCAAGCACATGCATGTGAGGTACCACTTCTGTTAGGAGAAGCTTGAGAGCGGAAACATCGAGGTGCAATACCGTGCGACGGACAACATGCTTGCTGATATGCTAACCAAGCTAAAAGTGAATGCAAGGCACAACAAGTTCTGCAATACCGTAATGGGTTTGCCAGCGTAGCAAGGGGGGGTATTGAAAGACATAGTGACGTGTGGTAGTCAAGTTGCTACACAGCAATACTGGTAGTCGAGAATCATCGTGATAGGACGGCTGTGACTCAGCACTATAAGATGACAAGCCAATCAGCAATAGAGTGGACTATGCTGATGGTGGCAAGTTACTGAGCGTTGGATATCATCTAAAGGCTCAGAATATACGTTGGCGTGTGCTCACCACAAGGTCAATGCGTGTCCTGTGATAGGCAAGTGCAAGGCACTTGTCGAGGGTGAGATGGCATGCAGTTTCACTCAGTGAGTATCAGTGTCACTCAGTGTCATTCTTATCGCCCTCTTAACTTTAACAACATCCAAGAAGGGCACCACTTCATTGGTGTTGTAAAGACGAGCCACCCTCGCTTCCCTAAGCATTACGTTGAAGACAACATTAAGGACAAGTGAGTTGGAAGTAGGCTAGCGCTTACCAAACGGCGGATTGGGTAGATCTCGTCGCGATGGGCTACAAGTACAACAAGCGGAAGGTCATCCACTTAATTGTCACCGCTAGAGCAGCCAAAACCTTCGATGGAGACGACCATGTATGCCGCGATGAGCCGATAAATACGGAAACATATGCGTGCGAGCCGTCCCACCACCAACCCTTGCTTCCGAGTATTTGTCTCAAAGCCCCCTTGTTTATAATCACAACCAGTCGCGTAAACACGACCTCGCGCCATCATGACCTCGCGCTAGAGGAGTTAGGGTAGACGTATGACTGTTGGTTCCGCTTGTGGACAACTTTCATGGGTATTCACCTTGTCGACTGCTAGAAGCTCTGCCGCTTCCACCCCCCGCCTTCCCACCACCTCGCCAAAGATAGTTTCGGCGATTACTCCGACAATCTGGCCTATGTTTTGCTGAACAACAGTCTCCCTCACCACATCAATAGAACGACGGACTGTGACACCTCGTCGAGTTATGCCTGCGAAGCGCCTGCTAGCCGACATCGGAAACACATGATCCCAATAGCAGCACCGTCGCGGACAATATTATCGCCAACTTGTTGGCAACCATAGGAAGACGAAGCAGGGGCGTTGCAAGGTATGTCACGCGAAGAAGAGGGAGAGGTACACCTAATTTTTTGCCGTGACTGTGGGATCCCGCTTTGCGTGGCCTCCAACCGCCACGACCGGGACTGTTGGGCTCACCACGTCGAAAATTCCTTGGACGAGCTCGGTCGCCACCACGGCACCGAACAACGCTAGCACGCCCAACCTTGCACACCCGCAAGCGGCACTGACCACCAAAAGGTGTTAAACCATCTTGGCTACCTGCCAAAAGATGCGTAGGACCATGGATATAGTTTAAGCCGACTTTGGTCATTCGGAGTCGGGCAAATGGCCCGACGGACATGTGATGCGCTTTACGTGCGACTCACGTAAACTATAGCGACTGAATTTTTCACAAGATAGACTTGATTAAGAGATAAGAACTCGTGAGAAGTACTTCTCCGTACCACGTTTTTCCGTGGTACGCGTAGTGTGCCACGCATTCTCACTTGGCACTAGCTAGCGGGTATATATTCATCCAAGACTGTATTTGCGGAATGCACCACAAACACGAGAAGATGGAAAAGAAGGGGAACCCAAGAGGGAACGAGTGGCAAGAGGCGTCGTGGAATCCAAGGCATGGCACGGCCCGTAAATCTATGATCATGAAAAGCGCAAGTTCTGGCGGTGATATTAAACTATTATAGAATATCGCTTTCTATACATATTTAAACTTAAGCAGTGGTGCTCTTTTACGCCGAAATGAATGTCTTCTAAACTTGGTACTGGTGGACAAAAAATCGGATTGAGAGAGGCGAAAGGTGGACTACGAACGTTGCTAGCGCGTCATATACAAATAAAGTGCGAATGTTTCTAATGCACGTACGTTTGTGCGTGCATAGACCGTAATTGAATTTGTAAATTATATTGGAGGCACCTCCGTTCCGGCAATATCATTTTCCTATGTAATTCAAATCCTTCTACTACCAATATGACCATTGAAGCAACGGTGGGCTTAGTAATACCATATACTGCCGATTAGTGAATGAATGTGACTGGGCCGCCGCCATACATTTGCGCCATCAAACCAAACGGCTGTCAAGCTCGCGGGCACGGGAGTAGGGAGGGGTAGCGGCACGGGAGCACGGAGGGGTAGCGGCAGTCGAGGGCGACGTCGGGCTCGCGCGCCCGACTCCAAAATAACTGAAACTTCCGCGTACATATACATATCGCGTACGCGATCGTGAAGGCTCCTTTCCTGAGGGAGGACGAAGTACATGCGAACCCGAGCGGAGGGTGTTCGTTGAGTTATTGTAAGACTGTACGGAACCGTCGCGAGAGGGTCTTTGCGGCCCATTTTGTGATACATTATCGTTCAGTCGTCGTGCGGTTGCCATATGTTTGGGCGGTGTTAAGCGCCCAAGTTACATCCAGAATTGAAGAATTTCCGCCCCATAGCGATTTCTTTCTACATACTGTGTACCTTGAGTCGTTAGATGTATGGGCGCATTGTCTCCACTTACGGATTGTTGTATCCGGCTAGTTCTAGTTGGTAGCGGGCACGTGTTGGGTGAATTGTTGTAGTCTAAGCGGCTTGTTAATGGGGGTATGTACTGAGTATACCCAACGCGGCGCTTATTGGTCCGGCGAGGCCGAAGCCACCGTGGACGGAACTCCCTTCTTTCCCTCATCAAACACCGTAAACATTATAAAGCTACTGCCAAAGCAGTATAACCAATAAGAAGGAAAGATCAAGGTGGGTCGACACAACTGCCCATTGCGCATGCGTGGCAGCCATTGCAGCCCGGGGCTTGGCCGCCCCAGCAAGCTTCGATTAGGAATCATGGGGTCGTGTTTCGTGCGGGACGGGATCCCCTCACCAGCCGAGAGCCTTTGCTCCTGCAGGCTAGGGAGGAGGCCCTCGGTGGTCAAGCTCTCACTTAGACTTTAAGTTGAAATTAAAAGTCGCGGTACATAGATAAACACATCCGCTACGCCATCATTATACCTGCACAAGTACTTCCCGCGAAGTACATAACTGCCCGTGAACTTCATGCAACCAATCACGTGGCCGCATCCACGGTCAAAATTACAGCTCTATTGCAAAACAATCCAAAGAAATTTCAGTGGTGCAAGCGCTGGCCAAGATTCCTCACCCTACCCACCACTGTGACTTAACTCCTTACCCAACTCTTTTTCACTCGAACTCGCCCGAGCACACTAATCAACCCTCCTCTCTCCACTATGCCCAGCGGTGCCGGCTCGCAGCCCTATTCCGACGAGTGTCAGTTGCTCGCAACCCATACGCCTGCCCTCCATATACCCCGTGGCTCGTCGTTAATAGAGCACCCCCGCTCTCTTCGAAGGGAGCAAATGGTGGGCCACCACATGGCAACATATATTAGTTGGACCCTACTCTGACCGAGCCGAAACTCAGCCAACTTCCATGGCGTCTTTGCGAAATTGTAAGAGAAATTGCTTTGGCCTACGGCCAAGTTCGAGGAGCGCATGCAAATTGTTATGTGAGGTTGTACAACGAAGTCAACGACAACGCACATTGAAGTGAACAACAACGTACAATAAAGTGATGTGAAGTCCTACTTGATGTGAAGTCCGCGTGATTTTGTGACTTTGAGGTCAAATTAAGGTTTCAAAGTACCCTAAACTCGGGTATTCTCGAGTTTTGTTTTCGAGCTTTTGACCTTTAGATGAGTGCAGTTTTAAAGTACCCTAAACTCGGGTATTCTCGAGTTTTGTTTTCGAGCTTTTGACCTTTAGATGAGTGCAGTTTTCCACTTCACTAGTTACCTTCTCACATTTTCATCATCAGTTGCCTTGTTGTTGTCACTACTTGAAACCGGCGATGGATTTTGTTCCAAACGCAAATAAGGATTAAGCGACGAATCAACGATGTTTGAAGGGACGTTTGAAGCTCTAGCGATATTTCTATTATGAATGGACTGCAATTTTTTCGACAAAGGAGCGATGGTCGTGCAAGGGCACCCTCTATACATCTCGCGACTGCTTGATAATGAACGACACGATACATCATAGGAGTGAATTCGCGGCGATAGTACTAGGAGGCATTTGTTCATATTGCTAGATAGATGTGCCTAAGGAAACATCAGATTACTAATGGTAGCGAACGACATCCACACTTTGGACATGAACCTAATTTGGACAAAACCGACTTGGCTCTACAATAGCTAGCATGACGACAAATAATAATGGACTACTACCCTGCCTTGGAAGCCATGTTAGGGCCCTCATGCAAAGGTGATTTGGGGCCGGAATTTCTAGTTGCAGTGGACAAGACGGCGGACTACAGTAGGCAAAAAGCTAGGGTCGATTTTCGACTCAATCACCGGCAACCTACTCTTGTAGCGCTTCGTTTCCTCTTTCTCGCGCAATCAAGACACCCCACATTACCTTCACATGCTAGTTAGTAATGTTTTGGTCGACTTTGCTTGTGTTATCGCTACTAGTGGGTGCGAGACTTGCGCGACGAGTGAGGGCGCTTGATGATGACCTCCGCACTTCGACTTCCTTTGGCACGCCTTCGCTTAGTTCAGTTGGTCCACGACTACCACCCTTCGCACGGAAGGATAGCATTTGGTTGGCGCAGATTTTCGGCCATTGACCTTGTGGTGTTTGGTTATTTTCGTGGTTGTTCCCCGATTACCAAATATGTGTCATGCGGATTCTCGCTCATTGCGTTTTGACAACTATGTTAGCATGAAGGAGTTTGCTCGTCGGTCTACTTCTGCCGCTTACGTCGATTTTGGGGCGATATGCCACGCAACGTCTTTCTGCGGTTCTTCATAGCTCTTCGGGTTCCTATCTTCGAGATGCTTTGCATGAGGGTTGTTATGGTGCAATGCCATGTCCTGCCCCGCGGGCTTTGACATGTGGGGGGGTTTACAGTTTTGTTGGCTGGGTGGTTTTCCACATCCTTTATTGTAACTAATGATATCATCAAACAATAGAATGATTGCTGAGTCGATCGATATGTAGACCCTTGTGTTCTCGTTCTTTGCGTTCTGACATTTGTGTCCGTATGCAACCTTTCGTTCGTCGAACTACTTATGTTCCTTTCCGGCGTTTTTGGGGGGATGTGCGGCGATAATTCATGCAACGTCTTTTTGCTTCTCTTCATGGTACTTTGGGTTCCTATATTCGTGACGCTTTGCAGGAGGGCAGTCCTGATGCTGTGGCATGCCTTCCTGTTTCTCGGGCTTAGATTTTTTCCCTCTTTTCTTCTCCTTGCTTGGGGGTCTCCGCTACTTTTTCTTGTAAGAATATATCCTAATAACTCAGCAATTGGTGACAGTTTAGATTATAAACAAATACAATGGCACTTATTATTTCCTTGCTCCTGGTACAACCAATATCGAATTATTCTGCCCTTTCCATTCCTTCATCGACGATATTTTCATCAAGTGCTGATGCTATGGCATGACTTTCCTTTCCTCGGGCTCAGGTTTTTTCCTCTTTTCTATACTTCTCCATGCTTATTGGTGGTCTCCGCTGCTTTTCCTTGTAATAACGATGAATCTATATTCTCACGATGGTACGATTAATATACGGGCATCGCCTGGTCCTTCATGAAAAGCTCAAAATCATGATGATATCTTATTGGCGGGCACGTCGCGCCGATGCACGCGCCCAAGGACCGTTTATCGCTACGTACACAATACACATCCGCATATCATCTCGCATACGTTAAGGATACGATACATCACCCGTAGGTTGGGCTTGAGTTCATAGGTTTCCGGAGATTTTCTCTTAGCAGACTGATATAACTTCATATCTTGATGTGTCTTAGCCTATGTCTACGGGCACCTTGTACATATCATCCCAAGCCAGCAATCCCACATTGCTTGTTCTACGGTAAAACTGGAAGGGCATGCTGCGACTGCTGGGCCGTTTTTCCCGTACACGCAGCGTGGCGCGTGCCCTGCGCTGGTGCTGAGGTCGAACGTCAAAATGATATAAAAGGCGCGCGCCACACAGCGAAAGTCACCAAGAAGCAGCACAACTGTGGGACTATCGCTCGGACTCGGCAGTTGCACTGCGATCCGCGCTGGCACGAAACAAACCAGCCTCCTCCGAAGGCAGACACCTTAATTTTTCTGTCCCCAAGACCACTATCAGATTACTGCCAGACTACTGCGACGACAACACTACCAGCCATCAGTACAATAACAAGTAAACAGAGCAGCGCAATAATTCTACTTTGTAGATATTTATCGCAGTCGCAGCCGCTTCGACAATTATAGCCTCATTCTGTCTCGTCTTTCACGAACACAACCGTCGGCTTGGTCTGGCGGGACTGCTTCTGCCCAAACGAAATTCGCGATCAAACGCAGTATATAATCGTCGTCTATATCTGCAGCTACTGGTCGCCACTACTTCTCTAATTGCCGACGACGCGATGTCGCCGTCCCAGAAATCTCGGCAGGATTCTTCCCTGCTACCGGCGGTTGTCCTGCTAGTTTTTCTATTCTGCTCGACCCTTCCTGCGGTAGCGGCGCACCGCCGCGGCCTTCTAGAAGGCAGTAACAAAGGCTCACCCGCCGCATCGCCCAGCTCTTCGGGTCGACTGCTCGTGGCCCTGTCCAAGGATGGTGCTGCCGCTGCCCAAAACGGCAGCTCGTCATCTCTGAACTCGCTATCCGCCAGTATCGCTAGCGCGGCTGGGACAACCGAGGTGAAGCTCCTGCGCAACATCAACATGGCCGTTGTGGAGTCTGAGGACGTCACTCTCACAGTAGCGGCCCTGGGAAGCAATCCCAACGTGAAGAGTTCAGGACCCGACAGTGCCGTCCAACTTGCTGGCGTGCCCAACGACGAGCTTTGGGACACCCTGTGGGGCATGGAGAAGGTCGAGGCGCCGGCGGCCTGGGATATTACAACCGGAAGCGGCAGCAACGTCGTCGTGTGTGTTATCGATACAGGTGCGTGTCATATGTATGTGCACATGTCGCAAACAGCCGTGGGTATACTATGATAAGGTGTGTCATCGGTATACTGCTGTTTATTTGATTGGTATAATGCTTGATTGCTGGCACGTACTACAAGTACAGCACAGGCGCCGCAAATATATGGTGGCAGCTTATTTGCTGTATCATTTTCCGTGGCAATAGTATGTCACAATAATATGTTTACATCCTAAGAGATGGAGTTATACTGCTCCGAGGGCTTCTGTGCCTGCTTTCTTTTCTTCTTTGCTGGTGGATTCCACTGCTATTTTCTTTGTAATTAAAATGTAAATTACTGCTCACTCACACATACAATTCATATGTAACACCGATCGATCATTAAAGCAACACGTACGTGTTTGTTCTTACATTCATATTGTATCGCAAATGAATCCTGCTCCAGGTGTGGACTATCTGCATCCTGACTTGGCTGCAAACATGTGGGTGAACCCGGGAGAGATCCCCGACAACGGCATCGACGACGATGAGAACGGCTATGTTGACGGTGAGCATCACAAGCGCTTGCTTCTCAACCACTTAGATAGTGATGCTGAGAATGGCGGCACGCCTGCATGCTTTCCCCTACTCGCTTATCGATGAGTGATGACACTAACCCCAGTGCAGACTGAGTAAAAACGGCCTTACTTCCACACCATGCAACGAACTGCTTGTAGTGTCATACCTAATGACATGTCTGATGCCCGCGATGCTCCGCAGACTTCTATGGTATCAACGCCATTACTGGCTCGGGCGACCCCATGGACGATCACATGCACGGCACCCACTGCGCTGGAACCGTTGGCGCGAAGGGAAACAACATGATTGGAGTGGTCGGCGTGGCTCCGGAGGTGACCATTATGGCATGCAAGTTCCTCTCCAGCAGTGGAAGCGGCGCGCTGTCTGACGCGCTCATCTGCCTTGACTATGCCGTGGGCATGGGCGCCCCTATCTCCTCAAAGTGAGTTCATTATGCGCTCACGGCCCTCCCTCGCTTTCACAACAACACATTGAACTGCAAGCCAAATCGTGTGCGTCAAAGTGGTGCTCGCATAATAATACCAGTGACTGACTTAATAAAACCTGAAACCCACAACCTCATGAAATTTAACCTCACTGATGCACGTTTCTCCACATTATAACTGACTTCGCAACCCCCTTTGCTCTTTCTGCCATCAGCTCCTGGGGCGGCGGTGCCTTCGACCCAATCTTCGAGACTGCCCTTGACAATGCCGGCCTAGCGGGCCACCTCTTCATCGCTGCGGCCGGCAACAGCGCCCGCGACAACGACGCCACCCCCTACTACCCTTCATCCTACTCCCCTCCCACCGTGGACGCCGTCATGTCGGTCGCCTCCGTCACAAGCAATGACATGCTGTCATCCTTCAGCCAGTGGGGCAGCACGTCTGTCGACCTAGCTGCACCCGGGAGCAACATCAACTCCTGCGCTGCGTCTGTCATCGGCGGCGGCTACACCTCCATCAGCGGCACTTCCATGGCGACCCCTCACGTGGCCGGTGCAGCCGCTCTCCTGCTCGCGTACAACCCCGACCTGACCAACCTGCAGATCAAGCAGATGCTAATCGACACCTGCACCCCCACGGCATCTCTCGCGGGCATGGTCGTCTCTCAGGGGATCCTCAACGTAAGGGCTGCACTTACTGGGGAAACACCCGACCCAATCGACTTTCCAGAGCCCGCCCGGGCAGAATATATTTCCAGCGGCTCTTTCGACCTCTCCGGCTCCACACTCACTTTCTCTGGCCCTGACTACACTCCGTGTGTAAGCGATGAAATCGAGACGCTCCCCTCGGACGGCGCTATTCCAGTGACCCTGACCGATGATAGCAGCATAGCAGTCGAGTTCGGCTCTACCTTTGGACCGTTCACCTTCTATAACGTCACCTACGACCGTGTCTACATCGGCAGCAACGGGTACCTCACATTCGGCGAGGGCGACTGGACTTACATGGCATCCATGAGCAACCACAACAGGCTCCCCCGTGTGTCCGCCCTCTACAATGATCTCAGACCTGACGCCAACTCCACCATCACCTACCTCGCGACCGCCGATGTATTTGTCGTCACTTACGACAACATCAGGCAGTTTGGCCAGAACAGCAGGCGCAGCACATTCCAGGTGGCCCTCAAGTCAGACGGCTCCATCAGCATCGCTTATTGGCAGGTTGACACCGGCAACAGCCTTATCGTGGGCCTGTCAAATGCAGCGACCTCTCTGGCTGTTGACTTTTCTGAGGCCCCCGAGTGCGCAGGGTCCACTCCCACCAACCCCCCTTTCACCCCTGCCCCGCCCACCACGACAACCCCTACCCCCACAACCACAACCGCAGTACCCTCAACGCCAGCTCCCCCCACGTCGACATCCACACCCTACCCCACAACCCCGTCTTTCACCAACCCCGTCCCAGAGGTGCCCACGCCCATCTTCGAGATGTTCTGGCCCAGCACCCCCTTCGACCTCGCCCACACCACCATCACCTTCAACCAGGCCGTCAACTACCAGCCCTGCCTTACCCCCTGGCCCGAAGACTCCCTTCCCCAGGACTCCACCACTGCCACGCAGCTGCCCCTAGCGGACGATGCCAGCCAGTTCGTCGTATTTGCCAACGGGTTTATCTTCCCTTACTTCGGACAGGAGTATTCAGGAGTGCACATCGGTAGCAACGGTTACCTCACCTTTGTCAGTCCTGACGACAAGTTTGCCGCCAGCATCAAGAACCACCACTCCCAGCCCCGCATTTCAGCGCTCTACACTGACCTCGTGATGGACGCCGCCTCCAGCGTCTCATACCAACAGCTGCCGGACGCCTTTGTGGTCACCTATGCCAACGTTCATGAGTACAACCACCAGGACATCGACCCCATCAGCTTTCAGATTAAGATGACGGGGGACGGCAGCATCGCCATCACCTACCTGGCTGTGCAGACCAGCGGCTCTACGCTGGTGGGACTGTCCAGCGGTGACGAGGAGGCTGCGGTGGAGGGCATCTTGAGCCAGTTTGATGAGTGCCCGGCGCCACCGCCCACCGACAGGATGAGCTGCCCCGCCGAGACACCGGTGGGGGTGCAGTGGGTTGCTGAGGGAGCCATTGCGACATGTCCCTCTTCTGGTCAGACCGTCGCCTGCGTGGGTGGATACTTCATTGTGGACCGGCTGCAGGCCGAGCTGTTTGCGATCTGTACGCCACACGGAGGTGGTGGTGGACGGTAGATCCGTTAGAGCGAGAAGTCATGCTGAATTTCTCGCCATTAAGGGCTGGAGTTAGCACCTTATTAGCACTGCAAAGTGTCAGCATTCATCACAACGATAGCACTTAACTGTAACCGGCAAAATATGTTTCGAAAGTACCAAATTGCATGCAAGTGCCCATCCCTGCTTTCATACATGCCTGTGAGATGTTGCTGTGACAGTTGGGGTTCAATCTAGTCGGAATTGTATTCTTGCAATCTTGTTCCAGGATGCTTACATTCGAAGCTTGTAATACAAAAAAGTACCAATGTGTTACTAAACTAAACTATCTATAACTCCCCTAAGCCCGCGTTTTATTTTGACGTTATAACAATACGCAAGAATAGAAATGGCAACATGCTGTAATCTGCCAATTCGAAAAGACTGCGATAAAAATCAGGAAATCCCTCTGATGAGCTTATTTGCATTTATTTACCGCCGACATCGATTCTTCGTCCGTTTCTACTTTCATTAGATGGAAAGACTTAGATTGGTAAAGCCATTTCACCCAACCAATTTATTTTGGGTATGAAATAGTAAAAAAACCCGGAAAATTTTCCTCGTGATTGGTACTTCACGTGGCAACAACATGTAAGTTGTCACTTTAACTATCTACTTTTATCACGGACTGCCATGGTGTCCAACACAGCAGCGCCCTCCATGCGGAAATTTCATCAATAATAGTAATGTGGTTGGAGACTGTCCCACGAAGAATGGCGTCCGGCAATAGACACACAACAGTGCGCTTCAACACCTTGCATCGCTTCAAGAATTCTCGAACGACGGAATGTGGGGGAAAATGCTAGACTTCGGAAACCCATGCAATGAACTAGCACCCATATCGAAATCATCTCATTTGATATGAGCCGTACATGCATTTCCCACGCACTTACACTCTCTAGTGTCACCGCTCTCATCGATTCTCGCACTGATCCACCTGGCATACAAACCTCTCCCCCGCTCACTAGAGACACTGCGCCAATCAGCTTTACTCGTCATATCCGCACTGCTTCCCAATGCTCACACCACCTCTTCCGCAGGTCCCGCATCAAGTGCCTCAATACTTTCAGTAAGCTTTCACACCAACACATATCCTTCCATTCTTATACTCACAATCAATAGTCACACCCCTTTAGCAACACCTCCGTGGAGGAGTAAGACCCCAATTCACACCGATGAGTAAGACCCCTATGGCCTATTAAATTTGCTTAAAAGTTTCTTACAGAATGGCGTGTAAAAGAATGCCCTTATACAACATCCGGTGAGAAGAAATTACTTTTTGTAGATTAAATTTCCCATTACACCACACGACACCCGCATGTAAAATAAATACACCAAAAACGGTTGTCCAGCTGCCGTCTCAAGGCGTACCCAAAACTACCATCTAGGTTTTAGGAATAGAGTTTTTCGCCGGGGTGATACTCGCATATCCTCTTACCATGTACTTGGCGCCCATTCGACGGCGGCGCAACGGCGGCGGCCGCGGAGGGGGTGCGCCCGCATGCCCGTCGGCACTCACCCCCACCTCCTCGTGGTGGGCGTTGACAGCCCTATTGCCGTGCCATGCCTAGCACGGTAGGGACCTAGGCGGGGTAAGGCGGCAGCTGCGATCCGCGGGATTAGCACCTTTTCCAGAAAGCCATGCACGGAGGGCTTAAAAACAAACGTACACCATCGCCAAGATCTTCCGCTCGGCTATCTAGTCCGACCTTCCTTTTGAACGCAAGTTACTCCTTGAATGCGCTAATGTTCACAAGCGGGACATGTATCTCAAGAGTTTTTCTGCGGCGAGGAGGGTACGGGCGGGTCTCAGCCAGCGGCGGGCACTGGAGCTGGCGGCGGACACGCGGGAAGCAACGTCATGCATGGCAAGGCGCTCGATAGCCGTCGACGAGCCATGCAGGATTCGAGCCTCCCCCGGCGAGCCATTACGCAGGCCGGAGGAGGGTCGCAGCCGGAGGAGCGACACGGTCTAGCAGCAAAGGTCCACATGATCGAAAGCCACTAGAAAATCCGGTACAGAGGGGTTTCCGGATACACACTTCCGTATCCGACGCCTTTTGGGGAACGGCGCCTCGATCCATGAGCTCGACCAGCCGCTCCCCAAGCCGGTACCATGTTATCCATGGGGTGCCTAACGTTGTGTGCTTAGGGTTATCGCAACGGCACACTACTTATAAAGGCGGCCCCATGACAGCGTAAACCACATGGGGAGGGTACATGCGGATTCAACGCGACCAAACATGCGTTGGAGTACCGACGGAGACGGACCGGGGGCATGAGAAAATCTGGCGCGGCGGCACCAACCAGACACCGTCTAGTCGTCTAGAGCTACGGACTTCTTTCCCTTCCCAGCCGCCGGAGGGGGGGGGAAGCGTGGGCTAGGAGGCGAGCTGCGACACGAAGAGCAACGTCAATCTTGGACGGGGATGTGCGTGGATCGAGACGGGACCGCCGACGACTTATGGGATGGGTTGTTTTCGCTTGTATTCACCCCCCCCTCCCACGCCGGCACGATTGGAGTCGCATATGAGCAGACGTCGTGTAGGCCCGTCTCGACAAGCGCATGCTGACCATCTTAGCTGATCGTTGCCCTCGCAGCGGCTAGAGCATGCCACGCATCGTAGAGAGAAGTGACACTTTATTTTCATATTACCATGCAGAAAAAAAGTAACCAATAAAATCTAAACATGTGTACTCTATGGATTTGACGGTGTTGTACTGCCATTAATTAGGATCATGTACATATTTTAAGAGGTTGGAACAAATGGTTCACGGCGCAAGCCCTAATCATGAGAGACCTACATGGCAGATTAAGGGACCGTGGCACAAAGACAGGAACCGTTAATTCGGTATTGTTGTAAAAGAATTAGTTTTATTGTCAACTACACTATATTTTCAGTTACCCTTCCCCCTCCTCACACTGTATAACCACTCGACTTGTCGACACATGCGACGAAGGATAGCGCACATTCCGACGCTTTACCCCATACCAACACCCGTAGCAGTTGTATACACCCCTATTTCCTCCCACAAGCATGCAAAACGGATTTGTCATTCCATTTTACTCTCCCAAACACCCATTCAGCCACCAAGCGTATACAATCAATAACAGTTGTGCAAATAAGAGAATGGATATTTTGCTTCATTAGAACGAACCCTTCCCAAATTGTCAAAACGCCATTGATAAAATATGGGCTCTATATTTGCATTAGTACTCGCAAAGGGCGCCCCCCGAGGGGGTGCGCTCTCAAGCCCGTCGGCACTCACCCCCACCTCTTCGTAGGGCGGAACGCTTGTACCCCTATTGCCGTGCCATGCACAGTACGGTAGGTGGCTAGGCTAGGTGAGCCAATTCATGCGATCCACGCGATCTAGAGATGTTAGGAAAGGTGTATAAGGAGCAAAGTGACTTTCGTACACTACTAGCGCCATCATCTCCCACTCGGTCTATTCGAAATGTTATCTCTCGGCCCAATACCTTTAGTATCTCTGCCCATAAGGAGACGGGAGCGGTATTTGAGGAATATTGAGCGGCGGGGTGGGTACGGCCGGATCAAGGGCGGGCTAAGGATGTGGGAGTTGGCGTCGAGTAGCCGGGAAGGATGGTTAGGAAAGGGCACTCGCTAGTCGCAGACTATGCGTGTGGATGTCGAGTCTCCTCAAGGGGCGAAGCTAAGTAAGCTAGAGGACGATCGCAGCCGGAGCATCGACTCGGTGTGGCGGCAGCGATCCTCAGAATCAGCCGCCGTATAAAAGGCCGCCGTATAAAGGGCTATACGGAGATTTTTTTGGAAGTTATGTTACGTCCCCACTTGGCGTAACGATTACTACCCAGCGCTACCACATGAATATCAATAAATTCTCCAAGCGAGGTCGGAAACGCATGAATGGATACGGGGGTGATTATTGTCATGCCTACGACTGATGATACAAGTGGGCCCATTGTTCTTTGGGGAACTCGGGGAGAGTCCGGGCATATCTACGGAGCTGAATATATGCCACGGCCAATCGGAAAACATCACCAAGACATGGCGTTCAGTGGATACTGCCTAACGCTCCGTGGTTGCGGATCTACATGGAGGGGTGCGACCAAAGTGCGAGGAGGACGGTCGCGTCGGGGGGAGCGACAAAATATGGTGACAATTACCCTCGCGGTTGGCCGCCGCTTGAGATCCCAATCCGGAGGAATTTGCATCGATTCCGTTCCCCGCGGCCTATCGACTCCGGCCACGGTGATCGGTACCCTCCCTTCCGACACCCTCCGTCGATCGGCATATCGAATACTACATAGTGGGGGGGGGGCCGGTTGGCGCGAAGGCACGCACTCGAAACAAGGATACTCGACGGACGGACACATCTCTAGGCTTACTTACTTACCACTTCCTCTATCCGGAGGACTCGGTCTCCTCTTCAAACGGTAGCAATGCCCTTTTCATGGCAGGGAACTATCATAGCCAACCCAGACCGTGACCACACTTGCATGCGCATGGCCATAGAGAACGTCACATTCAGCGCTAACAAACTTCAACCCCGCACACCCTCAGCCACACTCCTTATTCCACCATAATGCCTACACCCCCTCCCGGCACCCCAAACAATCCTCCTCCCTATGCACCCCCCTACCTAACCAACTGCCCATTGACAAAACAATATTCCTCCGCCTACACGACCTCCACGCATGCTTCCTAACCCCCACCCCCTTGTACATCAAACGGGGCATGTACATGTACCTACGGCAACCCCTTTGCACCCTCCTCCCCATAAGATGAAAATTATTTACAACAATACCAACAAACTAGACCGGCTGATGCCATCAGCTACTCAACCATTTAGTAGGACACTTTAGAGCAAAGATTGGGCCGGATCTTCTTCGACTAGGTACACTTATCGACACACCTATCTCCAATGTGTGCCGACGTTCCTCGGAGGTAAGAACTGTAAGCAACCGCAGTAATTGCCACAGTCCCCCCCCCCCCCCCCCCCCCCCCCCCCCCCCCCCCCGCGCGCCTAAGCAATAACAACAAAACTAATTTTGCAATCAAGAAAAAAATCTACAAAAAATGGAGCCACTTGTCAAGAATTGCGAAATGAAACTGCTACTCGACTTTCACGATGCACGGTCCGCTTCCACCAACCCGGGGTGCCGACCGGCCTAGCAAGCCGATCGACGTTCGAGAGGGGCGACGGGCCATCCTAATATAGCTCCGGCGTGACTTCGGTCTTGCCGGAGAAAGGAGGGGAAAGGCTAACGAAATACCCCTCCTCACGCGCTTGCTCGTCGATCCCGCCGTCGCATCCCATAAGCCCCGCCCCAATTTCGTGCCCGCTCCTCCCGTCGCGACTTTCCTTCTTGTCGAGGTCCCCCGTCACCTCGAGGGCAGGCGGGGGGACCAAGACTACCACACAAAAAAGCTAGCGCTCATGCCGCCGCGCTGAAAAATTTTCCCGGCCATTTCCCTGGCTCTTTCCTGTCAAGTATCCGGGTACCTGTCCGGAATACCTGCCAACGGCCGTACCCTCTTCCCACCGGAAGCGCGTCCGTCGAGTATCCTTGTTTCGAGTGCGAGCCTCCGCTCGCTTACCCGGGCTCGCACTCTCAAATATTAGGTGTTCATGCCCATAGTGGGTAGCGGTGGGGTAGGGCATGGTGACCGTTGCTAGGTCCTTCGGACCGCGGGGTAGGGACATTATCGCAAAAGCCTTCGTGCATGGCCTTCCGGCGGCGGCTAATCATGAGGATCGTTGCCGCTAGACCACGCCGCTCATGCCGTCGCGACAGCCCTCCTACTTGCTGGTATTGTGTTGCTCCCCTTTGTGTCGTCTCGACCGCAACAAGCTAGTCTGCAAGCATCGAGCGCCCTTCCCCGGCGCCGCTTCCCGGCTGTTCGTCGCCAACTCCAACAACCTCCACCTACCGCTGATCCACCCGTACCCTCTTCGCCAAAAAATATTTCACAAATTCTACCCCCGCCTCATTTTCAAAAGGGTATCTTGGAGTATTTAGTCGTGAAAATGCATATCGGACAGCCCGAGCGGGAGGTCTTAGTGCTGATGTACGATTACTATGATTTCGAAAACCCTCCGTACATGGCTTCCCGACAGCGTTTGATCGCGCGGATCGCAGTTGGCGGTACCTCGCTTAGCCACCAACCGTGCCAGGCATGGCACGGCTACATGCTTACCAACGCCCACCGCGAAGAGGTAGAGGTAGGTGACGACGGGCATGCGAGCCCACCCCCTCCGGGGCCGCCGCCGCAGCGCCGCCGGCGGGCGCCCCTCCTCCTCTCTCTTAAACTCTTGAAGCCCTTCCTACTTCCCAGTATTGAAAATATTCACGCCACCATCCTCCCACTCACCTCCACCACCCGCACGCACCTCATCCACACATGTGAATACATGCTTCACACAACGGGCATTTACCACTCTCCACCATTCAACACGCACCCCTCGTCTACGCACCCCTTAACACACACGTTACAAGTACCCCCTCTCCCTTTCGACCTCGCCCAAGAATGAATTAATTATGTCTACACCGGCGGGTCTAGAATGGGAGGCCCCGCCCCCCTCGGAGCATCAACCATCCACCCCTCCTCACACGCCTCTCTCGAAATTCTCGTTACCTCAACACCACTGTGCCAAACACCATCAGTCGCGCCTAACTCGTAGAAATTGAACACGGCCTAGAACTGGGCTTCTCCGAACTAATGTCCGACAGCGTAGGTTGGTTCCTTCCGACTCATTCATAAATACATCCGCAGTCCGTGCACCATGCACGAGCACCCCACACAGTCAGGCTCACCCATCATGTCAACTTTAAACCCCGCAAGACATAAGTGTGGAAGGTGGGGGTTCTTCTTGGGCCGCGACACGCCTACATACAATGATCGACCTCACCGGGCATCGAACCCGCAACCTTCCGCGTATTAGGCGTGCGCTTTACCGGCTCACCGAAAAAGCATAGTTGACATATGTGGCCACATACCACATATGTACCAAACTACGACACTGCCACGGCCCCCCCCCCGGAGTCTCCCCGGACCGCAGCCCGGCTCCGAAACCAATTGTGGAAGGTGGGGGTTCTTCTTGGGCCGCGACACGCCTACATACAATGATCGACCTCACCGGGCATCGAACCCGCGACCTTCCGCGTATTAGGCGTGCGCTTTATCGGCTCACAGAAAAAGCATAGTTGACATATGTGGCCACATACCACATATGTACCAAACTACGACATAAGGGTCCACCACCCACATTTGTAAAGTCAAAGCACTCAACAAGTCTAGGGGTAATCACACGGCCGACCTCTTAGCCTTCACCTTAGCGGATTGGCAATCCCTTGGGGCGATATATTGTAAAGCGGCTAAAATCTCCCTATAGGGCATTGGACATGGCCGTACACCACCCTACCTGATGACCCTGAACTCCAAAAGCCCCCATCTGACCTCAGCCTTGATGCCCGAAAATACAACCTAGCAGCTACCGCCATTACACCGCGCCTCCAAACCACCAACGACGGCAACCAACAAGCTATTGCCCATCGCAATGGCCCATACTTGTCTTCCCACATAAATCACGTATGAATTGGAATAAATCATATGGGGCGTACAAACAATTTACCTTCTCTCAAGGAATCAAACCCTCAAATGCCCATGTGCGGCCATTTTACTTGCAACGGACACATGGCGGGAAAATGTTCTTCCATGTATGGTATCATACAAACATGCACAACAACGCCCTCTATCTCCTTACCCAACTCGAAAAGAGAGCGGTGCTCGTTGGGAGACCATCACCACTAACATCGGAAACAAACCCGTTATATGATTTAGCATTTGACATATTTAATGAACCCTTTCAATACCTCGACGTTCCCGGAGCCCAACACCGTCATATACCCATTCGACGAGTGGATGATGGCGAAGATCAAGACGCATCCCCCCTCATTCGATGCCCCGGGGCCGGTGTCTTGCCGGTAGATATTCAACCACTCCAATTGAAATTGAAATTGAAATTGTTCACAACATGTGCCGGCAAACTGGACCGACTGCTGTCTCTCGGGCCACTCTACTTCGCCATACATGACTTATTAGCAAGTTGGGCCCGGGTCTCTTCGACCAGGTACACCTATCGACACACCTAGCTTCACTGTGTGTCGACGTTCCTCGGGAGTTAAAAACTGTAAGCAACCGCAGTAATTGCCACAGTCCCCCCGCCTAAGCAGTAACAGCGTAATAATTTTGTAATCAAGAAAATCAGATCTAAAAATAAATCCACTTGTCGAGAAATGCAAAACTAAACTGCTGCTCGACCTTCACGATGCTCGGCCCGCTCCCACCGAACCGGGGTGCCGACCGGCCGAGGCCGGTCGGCGTTCGGGAGGGACGACGGGCCAGCCTAATCTAGCTCCCGCGTGACTTCGGTCTTGCCGAAGATAGGAGGGGAAAGGCTGGCAAAAAACCCCTCCTCGCGCGGTCGCTCGTCGATCCCGCCGCCCCATCCCGTAAGCCCCGCCAAGGTCGCCGCCGCATCCACCGACGCGACGGTCCTCCTTGTCGAGGTCCCCCGTCACCTCCAGGGCAGGTGGGGGGGACAAAGACACATAGACATAGAAAAAATGGGCGCTCCTGCCTCCGCACCTGAATTTTCCCCGCTCATTTCCCGGTTTTTTTCTCTGTCTGGTACCCGGGTACCTGTCAGGTAGTCCGGCCTGCGTCCGTACCCTCCCCCCCTCTGATGCGCGTCCACCTAGCAGACTTTGTTGAAACAGGGGCCTCCGCGCTTACCCGGCCCCCCCCGCAAGGGTCTCGTCTATCCGATAGTGGGTATCGAGGAGGGGGGGGGGGTCAGGTCGCCGTAGCCGGATCCGTCGGGCCGCGGGTGCACGGAAATTAGTCAAAACCCTCCGTGCCGGGTTTTCCGGCGGCGCCGACCCGGAGGGTCGTCGTCGCCAGATCTTGTCGCTCCGTCCTTCGCGACAGGCCTCCTTGCCGCCCAAGCCTACTCCTCCCCCCTCGGGAGATGTATCTTGTCGGCGTGGCGGCTCGCTAGTGAGCGCCCTACCCTGGTGCTGCTCCCCAACTAGCTCGACGCCGGGTACGGACATTATTTTAATTTTCCAAAAAAGCCCTCCGTACAGGGCTTTCCGGCGGCGGCTGATCCAGAGGATCTCCGCCGCCTCACATAGCCGCTCCTCCGCCTGCGACCGGCCACCGGCCTGTTCCAGGTCTTGCTTCCCCCCCTGAGAAGTGTCGACCGGCACAGGGCTGATCGGCGGCTAGCGAGCGCCCTTTCCTGGCGCTACTTCCCGGCTGGCCTCCACCAGCTCCAACACCCACCCCCCACCACTGATCCGGCCGTACCCTCCTCGCAATCAAACGCTCCTGAAGTACAGGTCCCACCCCCTCGAGGTAGGACTGTCCTTAGTAGTATCTGTACGCGAAAAAACATATCGGACGGGCCGAGCGGGAGATCTTGGTGCCGGTATTGCACAGAAATTATTTTTTCAAAAGCCCTCTGTACAGGGCTTTCCCGACAGCTGCTGATCCCGCGGATCGAGCTGTCGGCCCTCTTAGCCCCCTACCGTGCCAAGCCTGGCACGGCTACGGGGTTTCCAGCGCCCAACCACTCCAATTTAAACCCCGGACACACAAACCCAACTTCATTCGCTTCCTCAAACCACGACTCTTGGGACACGCCTTCTCACGCCGCCAAAATTCACCCATTCAGAAAATACAAATCGGAGAATAGAAGTACTGCACCTTAGGAATACACACTACTTAATGTGCTAAAAAAAAACCCTCCGCGCTTACACACTCTGCTCACATTATTGCCATGCAAGCCAAGTTGAAATAATCCTTTTCGGCATGGGCCACACGGGTATCTCACTCTCACCAACATCACATTTGCAACCGACCCGAGACATGACCCCCCCTTCCGTCGAACCACTTCCTACTTCGGACCGTGACATCAATTTGCGGATCACACGGTGTTCGAAACAGCTGACAACCGACCGGGACAAGCTAGACGTGACGGGAGGGGCAACAAATGGCAATCATCTGCGGCTAGGGCTTCCTTTCCCTGCATCGTGGTAGAGGGCAAGCATGTGCTAGGAGGGCGGTGGAGACGGAAGGAGCGGCATTTCCCAGATGAGGGTATGCGTGGATCAAGTCGGGGCAGTCGACTACCTGAGCGAGGGGGGGTTTCGCCTCCCCCCTCCCTCCCACGAGCTCCGGCAGGACTGGAGTCGCACAAAAGAGGTCATGTAGGCTCAACTCGACGAGCACATGCTTTCAAGCTAGGCTTATCATTCCCCTCGACTCCTCGAGCGGCGGAAGCGGGCCGCGCATCGTGAAGATATAGCGACACAAACATTTTCATGTGTACTATCATAGCGATTGAATGATATGTATTAATGTATGATTTATATTTTGCTGTTTTACCGCTTACGGGGAAGGATGGATAAAGAGGCCCCCTACGTACAACCCTATTCCGAAGACAGAGATGGCAATAATATGAGGATGTGCCATTTTTCAAGTCATAGATTTATCGGTATTTGTTGTAAATCGTATATTCGTACAACAAAACACACTAGAAACCACGTGACAATGGAATGAATAAACCCCACATGTTTAGCCCCATGGGACTTGTTGCAAATTGTTCTTTCATTTATGCCATCTTTATCGTTCAACCAATGAAATCTTCGTGCATGGTACCCCCGGAATCCCAGATACAACCCTTGGACTTGTTGAGGTGATACGGGCGATGGTCACCGTTGTTACGGGTACTAAGCCCCTTTGGCGATGGACTTCTCGATGGCAGATGGCCCTCCGGCATCTCACAATGAGAACTATGTTCATTCTTGGCTGCAAGACCCCGTGGAGGCTCATCAACTCCTCGTGCACAAGATCGTTTGCTTTGCTATGTCGGACTTCGGAGGGACACATGCTGCTTTTCGCTTGATGATTATGTGTGCGGTTCGCCGCTACGGGTTCTTGCTCCGCACTCTCCCCCTCATATCTGCCGACCGTACCTTGCCGTTGTAGACCTAGCCGTTCGTAGTGCAATTTTCCGAATCTTGCGCGTTTCTCAGGACGTACAAACGCTCGATGAGCTGAATTGTGCTAAGCACCAGCTTTCCCTTCCCGAGGAGTTTGGTGGGCTTAATGTACCGACCCTCAAGCTAGACGTTGAAAATGCTCACTATGCTTCACTCACTGCAACCCTCGCCAACCCGATTATTGATTACGAGTCCGAGTCGCTAGGTAATATGTACGGTCTTATCCGACAAGAACTGCTGAATGTTGCTACTTCTACTTTACCGTGGGCGGTCCAATTGCGCAGTTCATATGATACGATCTCCAATGTGGGCGGGTTTTCGGAATCGGATCTCGTGGTGTTGACTAACACACTAAATCTGAATCAAGACCTTTCTGATTATGTTTGGCCCAATGTCGAAAAGGTGGTATCTCCGGTTATCAATGCTGTGGCGCCCGCTACCCATTTGACTTACCTACAACTTATGACTCCCGATGCTCTTACTCGCTCGGGAGATTCCGAGGGCCACGGTCAACGGGGCATTTCGCGCATTCTTCGTGCCCGGGCCTACCTTGACCTCTTGGCGTTTTGCATACCTTCTCCACCGAACTATATGAGGGTGATTTCGGGTACGGAACGCGGGGCTTTAGCTCTCTGTTTCGCTTCACATGAGTCCAGTTTCGAGGCGGTGCCATCCGATTATCATACGATGGCAGCCCAACGGGTGTTTGGCTTGACTGCGGAGCGCGCCTCTCATGTTCGAAAGTGCCCTCGGTGCAATGAGGCTCCTTCATAGTCTCGCGGGTATGGATCTTCGTCGACGGTATCGGGCATCTCTATGTCGGGTGAGCGCTCAACAGCGGTTATGCTCATGTACCATATCCCCCGGTGCCCGTACTCTTGGTATATCATTCAACTCCACGACCGTATTGTCCACGTGCTTGAAGAGTTCATGCTTGAAGCAGGGGCTACTAAGGGGGAGGACTTGCGGTTGGAGGTCCGTTGTATTCGGTCGGGAGCTTCTCCAGATCGTCATGGAGATGTGGTTTGGTTAGACTTCATGGCTCCGCACCGTCATCTTGTTGTTGATGTGACGGTTACAAGGCCTCGCACGAACACCAATGTTCCTCGTAATATGTGCTCGTCTCTCACTCCCGGGCAGTCATGCATTGGGATCTCAGCATGGCAAACTTTATACGGACCTCCACACGTATGCTTTGCTTGGCACGCCTTCGGTTCCGTCGGTCCATATCTACTATCCCTTCGCTCATGAGGATGGGGGCCGGTTGGCGCCTATGGCGGCTGAGTTGGTCGATCGCCTAGCTATTTTGGTGGCCGTTCGTCGCTTCCTTGGCATGGGTGTTGCTGACTCTCGTTCTTTGTGCTCTAACATTTATGTCCGTATGCAACATTTCGTTCGTCGCACTATTTGTGTTCCTTTTCGGCGTTTTTTGGGGGATGTGCGGCGAGAGTTCATGCGACGCCTTTACGCTGCTCTTCATGGTACTTTGGGTTCCTATCTCCGCGATGCTTTGCAAGAGGGTAGTGTTGATGCTGTGGCATGCCTCATGTTCCTCGGGCTTAGGGTTTTTTCTCTTTTCTTCTTTTTGCTTGGTGGCCTATGCTGCTTTTTGCTTTCTCTTGTTATATTTTGTTTCATTTTAAACCATTTTTCGACGGACGCGCGAGAGGCGGAGATTGGGTACATGCGTTGGGCCTCCTACTAAAAAGGTACTCGGGTACCAGACAGAAACGGCCGGGAAACATGATATGCAAAATATCATGCAGAATTTCTTTGTGAATTATTTTTTTAAATTGATTTATTGCAATCGTCAATTTTGTCTCATCTTTCCCGGATGGTGGCAAAGTCCATCCAAAAGAACCGACCATAAACTGTGTACATGTAAGAGACATGCAGGGAGGGAAACCCTAACTACCCGGCACTTACTTGTAGCCCTAACCCCAAACGCTGCCCCCAAGTCACTAGATCAATAGATCCAAAACTGAATTACATGAAAACTAGATGAGCACGGACAGGGAAAATGGGAGGGGAAACAAAAGGGCAAGAGTGACAAGAGGATCACGGAATCCAAAACGCGGCAAAAAGAAGCACTACATTGTGCACCAACCTAGCAGATTAAACTAAGGAAACTCCTAGGCCGCGCCGAGAATGCAACACGTGGAGGCAACAAGCGGCGCTTCACGCGCCGCTCGAGGAAGCACGGGGATGCTTGCGGCCCATGGCGCGGGTGAAGAGCGCCGTGGCAGGAGAAGGCATCCCGGCCGAGGAACAAGCGGCCTCCGCGCCGTTTGCGGCGGCAGACAAACCGCGCAAGACGTTGTCCGTGTGAGCAACATGGACGGCGAGAGAGACCTTTCGGGGCCATGAGGCCAACAACTTGCCCACATGCATCCCTTCAGAGGCGGGCGGCTGCCTGCTTGGCTAGCTCCGTCAAGAAAGCCGTGGCGTGGCCGCCGAGAGAACAATCCGAAACCCGGGGATAGCTGAGCGGTATAATACACACAAAAATCCGGACAATATTTCGCACCTTCGCAAGTAGAAAATGTAACCATGCGTCGTTTTGATTGACAGATATCCTAAAATCCCAAGCTTATCTGATCCTAGGAGGTCTTGAAAAGTTTCAGCTAGATCGGTTGACCATGGCGCCGGTGCTGCTTCACGGCGTAAGCCGTAGCGCGGCGGTCCTGTACGCAGAGGGGGGACTTCATGTACATGAATATTTAATCGCTCCGGGCGCAACGCCCGGCCAATCGCTCCGCGTCGAATGTACAGCCAAGAGGGGGTGCAAGCCGAAAGGCCACGATGCTCCACGCGGGAGGTCCGACCCCTTCGTGCTTGCCTAGTCTGCCTGGAAAGAACAGGTCGCGGGTCGCCGGGAAGTGTACGGTCTCGGTGGCCAAGCGGGCGAACGCGTGGTACCACGTTTTGTTTCGCCAGTAGGGGGCGATGACAGTCGCCGCGGCTTGAGCTTGGACCAGTTTTGCGGCGAACGCTGGGAGGGTAGACCATGGGGGGTTGCATTAGTTGTTCTCGCGTCTCCACGCCACGTCGGGCAGGTGCATGCAGTTGATGTCCTCGCACAGAGGGTCGCGCCAGCGGGCGTTGAAGCGCGGCAGTTGCGTGTTGAGCATAGACGCGAAACGGTCGATTGTATGTGGCCCCCACCGGCTTTGAAGGTGGTCGAAGAGTCGTGGGTTTAGTTGCCAGTCTTCGGAGTCCATCTCGCGGCTGAGCGTGTCGGCCCAGATGTTGGCGGCCGACCGGATGTAGCGCGGGCGGATGTGGATGTCGTTGGTGTCGAGTAGGAACCACAAGCGCCGGAGCTCGGTCATCATGACGGGCGACCGGGACGTTAACTTGGTAAGGGTGGCGACCACGGCGGTGTTGTCCTCGTGGAGGAGGACTTGTCGTCCTCGGAGTTGTGGGAGAAACGATTCGACCGCGTGTCGAACTGCGCGAAGCTCCTTCCACGTAATGTGTTGGAGGCGGTCGGGTGCGCTCCAAAAACCGCGGGCTTGGTAGTTGGCGTCCTCGTTGAGGACGGCCCCCCATCCGTAGTCGCTCGAGTCGGTGTGTAAATAGGCGGTCTCGATGGGCTTGTAGATTGACCGGCCGTTGTGTTGGGTGGGCACCGTACGCCACCACTCGAGGTCGCGTCGAAGTTGGTGGGTGAGGCGCACGCGTCCCCCCCAACCGGTTCGGGTAGCCAAGACGTTGTGGATTTGTGGAGCTCGCGCAAAAAGAATCGCGCGGGCGCGATGGCGAGGTAGAGAAATTGCGCTTTCCCCGCGAAGGCTGCGAGTTGCCGTGTGGGTAACCATCGTGCGTTGGACGCCGCCCGTCCAAGTAAGGACGAAGCGTGTTGTGCGAGGTGTCGCAGTTTTGCGGGTGGGGCGCGAAATTCGCCGCGTTGCAAATCCACCGTGAGGCCCAAGTGGTCGCCGACTTGCGTTGGCGTCCACACGCCTTTCTTGGGGTTGCGTTGTAGGCCGAGGCTGTCGAGCAGGGCTTGGACGCGCTGCCGAAGTAGTAGGGCTTCGTCGTAAGAATCCGCCAAGAAGAGGAAGTCGTCCATGTAGGGGAGGAGTCGGGTTCCTCGCCATCGCGCGTTCCAGAGGAAGCGCTTGGACGGGCGGCGTGAGCCGGTCGGTGTAGATGCGGGCGTGGGAGGTGGTGGGCGGCGTAGGTGATTCGTAAACACTTGTGTGAGCTTGCAAAAGTAGTAAGCGGAGCCCGACCACCCCATGGGGAGGCACGCGAGGCGCCACAAGGTGCCGCGGTAGTTGACCGTGAAGTAGTCTCGGTCCTCCTCCCGGATGCCAAGGGTGTAGTACCCATCGGCGAGGTCGAGTGAGACAAAGTAGTCCCCCGGGCGAGATAGATGGCGGAGGTGTTTGAGGGTCTCGCAAGTCATGTTGAAGGTCGAGTAGTAGCGGTTGAGTTCGCGAAGGTCGATAATCAAGCGCCATTGATTGCTTCCGGGTTTGGGTACCAAGAACATCTGGGAAACGTAGCGGGGGTTCGTAGAGCGCTCCCACGCGCCGCAAGCCTCGAAGCATGGGAGTTCCGAGTTGAGAAACTCGAGTTGGTCGGGTGTGGCGTCTAGCATAGAGATGCCGCGGTTGAACGGCTTGGGACGTAGGCCGGCCTTGAACTTTACGCGTACGCCGTGGCGGATCCAGCTTAGGACTCGGCCGCTCGCGACGATGCGTTCCCACTCCCGCCATTTTCGACGTACGCGGTGGCGCATGAAGGAAGATTTCGGGGAGCAGGAATCGGCGCGGCGGGCCACACCATCATTTCTTGCTCGGGGTCTTAGCCGAGTCGGTCGGCTTGGGAAGTGGGGTGGCTCGTGCCGCGGCTGCTGCAGCGGCAGCGGCTTTGCGTTTGTCGGCGGCGGCTTTGCGGGTTCGAGCGTCGGGGCCGGTGGGCTTGTCCGGCGTGATCTTCGCGAAAGCGGCGCCGGCGGCGGCTTTGCTGGCGGCGTGTAAGCTGACCCCAAGCGTGCGGTCGACGAAAGCTTGGCGTAGCGCGTCCAATGGGCCGGAGACCGCGGTAGGACGTGGTCGGCAAAAGCGCTCGTGGGCCAATTCGGCGAACATGCGGTCCGCATCCGTGCTCGTTTGTCCGCCCTTGGTGAGGCGGAGGAAGCCCAATCGAGTACGGGCGGCCTCCTCCGTCGCTGTGTGGGTGCGATGACCCGCTCGGATGAGGGCAGTCGCCGCCGCTTGCTCTGTCGGTAGAGGTGGGCCGTTCGACAACTTGTCCAAAGCCTCGCCAATTGCCGCGTTGGCGCAACTGTCGAAGAAGGCATAGCACCCGATGTGTAGGTATTCGTCGTACGCAGCTTGGGTGCGTTTGTCGCTTAGAGCTCGGGCGGTGTCGTCCGTGAGAATCCACAGACGTGGCTCCTCGATGTTACGAGGCGGACGCTCGAGGCCGGCAGGGATTACTTCGCCGTAGTAGGTGAAGTCGACGAATTCGGCCTCGGAGGGGTCAGGTTCGTCGTTAAGCAGGTCGATGGGTGGCTCAGGGGCCGCCTTACCACCCTCCGTCGCTAGGGTCGCGTCGGCGGGAATGGACTATTGTTGATCGGTGGTAGCATGAGTAGCCGTCGTTTTCTGAAGCTGGGCGAGTAAGGCAGCGTTAGCCGCCAAAAACTACTCAGTAATCCGTTGTTCCGATGCCAAAACTGCCGTACGAATCTGTTCGGCTGTGCGTTGTTCGAGTGAGGTAGCGTGAGGGTCGGCCGCTGCGGCGGATGTAGACTGCTCAGGCTGCATAATGGGGAATTGCGTAGCTGAACGGGGGGAAGTGTCGCGTGACGCTCGAGTGCGCATGGGACGAGAAACTGACACCCTGCTCGACTACTGGAGTCGAGAGTGCATTCGCGCGAAGCCTAGATTGGCTGAGCGCGAAAGCAAAGAGTGCCTAGGCTCGTGGCTAGCTACGGCTTATGAGGCACGGGCTAGCTAGAGCTGACCGTTGGGGAAGTCGTTGGTCGTTGGCTGCGTCTAACTGCTCGGGCAAGGTGGTTGCCCTGCAGGTGAGACGCACCGATATTAACGGTAACCGTAACCGCTAGAGTTACTGTCCCGTACACATGATATTGGATATGCAAACCTCTAGATTCAAATCAATCTGACCATTAAATAAATATTATGGATACCTCGGGCTAAGGTTTTTTTTTCCTATTTTCTTCTTTTTGCTTGGTGGTCTCCGCTGCTTTTTGTTGTAATATAATCTATTTGAAATTTACCGTAAGACACGTTTTGCCAAAGATGTCAGCTTGCATACAATTTGGCCAAAAGACACCCACAGACAGGGCCTGGGGGACGATTAACGCAGGATTATAGGGATGGGTGGGTGGGTTCGCGCGAAGCCTAGATTGGCTGAGCGCGAAAGCAGAGAGTGCCTAGGCTCGTGGCTAGCTACGGCTTATAAGACTCGGGCTAGCTAGAGCTGACCGTTGGGGAAGTCGTTGGTCGTTGGCTGCGTCCAATTGCAAGGCGAGGCGGTTGCCCTACATGTGCGACGCGCCGCCTTTAAACTTTGCAAGTAATCGCTAGTGTTACTGTCCCGTACACATGGAAATTGGATATGCAAACCTCTAGATTCAAATCAATCTGACCATTTACCCTAGGGCACGTTTTGCCAGTAATTTAAAGCCAAAGGCTTGCACAACCAAAATTAGTGTTGCGGGGGGGACGGAGTGAGCCAGCCGAAGTACCGCCAAGCAGCAAGTGTTGGGGTCATGGTTGGGTCAATGTATTTTCCTTCGGTCACAGAGCTATTCTTGGCCCAGCCACCCATAAATTTGATTACGGGGAGGGGCGCGCCGATGCAATTGGCAGCGGACGCCGCGCCTTTCCGTAGGCTGTGCGATGTCCATTTAAAGCCGGCGGGCGCGGACGTGTTGACTGTGAGGAGGGCGAGGGCGAGCCAGGCGCAGATAGTCGACGCGGCACCCCAATCGGCGGAAGGTTCAGCAGGTGAGAAGCTCCAGAAGGCGAGCGGGGGTGGCCGGTTGTAGAATTTTGTGCAAAATGCGGCGCGGCGCTCCGTGTAGTAGTCGAGCAGGTCAGCTAGGAATGGGTTGGCGGCTACATGGATAGCGATAACAAGCTTGTCGCCGGCGTCGCGGCGCTGATAGCCTTTAGATTTTCGTACAAACAGACAGATTTGTTGCGAAGGTCTGTCGACAATTAGGTCGCCTGTCTGGCAGCGGGCGCCAGTTTCTGCGCGGCAGAAAAAGTGCAATTGACGCAAATCTCTAAGCAGGCCCTGAAACGTTGTAGCTGGGGAAGGGCCGCAGGTGTCCACGGGAGGGTGCGGCGTAGAGTGTCGGCGGCCAGTAGGATGGCGAGGGCGACGGGTGCAAGTAGCGGGAGGCGCGAGGTGGCAGGGGTGAGGCGGTGTTGTAGCATTTCGAGGCCACGTACGGCGTCAGCCAGTAACTCCCCCACGGCAATAGGTTGGCGTTGGTGGTCGCGAAAGAACTTATTAACTGCCGAGAAGTAGGGCTGCAGCGAGCCGGCGGCGACCGTCCCGAGCAGGGCTAAACACGTTGTGTAGCGTACCATTGTGGCCGGGGTGGCCTGTAGCGGGGCGATATTTTCCTGTGTGCAGAAAATAAAAATTCCTTGTCGCGCTGTCGTAGCTTGCGTACGTAGAGGGCGCTAGCGAGTTGCTGAGTAGAGCGACCGCTGTAACACCTAGCTGGTCGGTTCCTAGGAGGTCTTGGAAAGTTTCAGTCAGTTCGGCTGACCAGGGCGCCGGTGCTGCTCCGAGGCGTAGGCAGTAGCGAGGTGGTCATGTACGCAGAGGCGGCACGCGCTGTACATGAGCATGTAATCGCTCCGGGCGAAGCGCCCGGCTAATCGCTCCGCGTCGGTGTAGAGTCACGAAGGGGTTAGAGACGAAAGGCCACGATGCTCCACGCGGGAGGTCCGACCCCTTCGGGCTTGCCGAGCTTGCCGGGAAAGAATAGGTCGCGGGTCGTTGGGAAGTAGTGTAAAGTTTCGGTGGCCAATCGGGCGAACGCGTGGTACCATGGCTTGTTTGGCCAGAAGGGCGCGATGACAGTAGCCGCGGCTTGAGCTTGAGCAAGTTTTGCGTCTAGGGCCGGGAGGGCCGACCAGGGGGGTTGTAGTAGTTGTTTTCGCGTCGCTAGGCCTCGTCGGAGAGGTGCAGGCTGTCGATGTCCTCGCACATGGGGTCTCCCCAGCGGGCGTTGAAGCGGGGCAATTGTGCGTTGAGCATGGATGCGAAACGGTCGATCGTGTGAGGGCCCCACCGGCGCTGAACGTGGTCGAAGATCCGGGGGTTGAGCTGCCAGTCCTCGTGGCTTAGCGTGTCGGCCCAGATGTTGGCCGCCGAGCGGATGTAGCGCGGCCGGATGTTGATTTCGTTGTTGTCGAGGAGAAACCATAGGCGCCGTAGCTCGGTCATCATGACGGGCGACCGGGAGGTTAGCTTGGTGAGGGCGGCGACCACAGCCGTGTTGTCCTCGTGTAGGAGGACTTGCCGACCTCGGAGCTGCGGTAGGAAAGATTCCACCGCGTGTCGCACCGCTCGAAGTTCCTTCCACGTAATGTGTTGGAGGCGGTCGGTAGCGGTCCAAAAACCGCGGGCTTGGTAGTTGGAGTCCTCGTTTAGCACGGCCCCCCAGCCGTAGTCGCTTGAGTCGGCGTGGAGGTAGGCGGTCTCGATTGGCTTGTAGATCGACCGGCCGTTGTGTTGTGTGGGTACCGTGCGCCACCACTCGAGGTCGCGGCGTAGCAGATGGGTGAGGCGGACGCGTCCTCTCCAACCAACCCGTGTGGCTAACACGTTGTGGAGCTCGCGCAAAAAGAACCGTGCGGGGGCGATGGCGAGGTAGAGGAGGAACTGGGCCTTTCTCGCGAAGGCCGCTAGCTGTCGTGTGGGTAGCCATCGGGTGTTCGATGCTGCTCGACCGAGCAGCGATGAGGCGTGCTGAGCGAGCTGTTGGAGTTTCGCGGGAGGGGCGCGAAACATTCCGCGTTGTAGGTCCACGGTTAAGCCCAAATGGTCGCCCACTTGCGTAGGTGTCCAAACGCCATTTTTTGGGTTGCGTTGTAGGCCGAGGCTGTCGAGCAAGTCATGGACGCGTTGTCGGAGTAGTAGGGCGTCCTCGTAAGAGTCTGCTAAGAACAAAAAGTCGTCCATGTAGGGGAGGAGTCGGGTCCCACGCCATCGAGCGTTTCGAAGGAGGCGCTTGGTAGGCCGGCGAGAGTGGAGGGGCGTAGCCGCCGACATGGGGGGAGGGGGGCGACGTAGGTGGTTTGTGAACACCTGGGTGAGCTTGCAAAAGTAGTAAGATGAGCCCGACCAGCCCATTGGAAGGCACACGAGGCGCCATAGCGTGCCACGGTAGTTGACCGTGAAGAAGTCCCGGTCTTCCTCCATGATGCCAAGGGTGTAGTACCCGTCGGCGAGGTCGAGGGAGACAAAGTAGTCGCCCGGACGAGAGAGATGACGCATGTGCTTGAGCGTTTCGCATGTCATGTTGAAGGTCGAGTAGTATCGGTTGAGTTCTCGAAGGTCGATAATCAAACGCCATTGGTTGCATCCGGGGTTTGGCACCAAAAACATCCGGGAAACGTAGCGAAGGTTGTCCGCTCGCATGCCTCAAAGCGTGGGAGTTCCGAGTTTAGAAACTCGAGTTGAGGCGGTGTCGCGTCTAGCATAGAGATGCCGTGGTTGAAGGGCTTGGGGCGTAAGCCGTGCTTGAACTTCACCCGGACACCATGGCGGATCCAATTTAGGACTTGGCCGCTCGCGCCGATGCGCTGCCACTCCCGCCATCTCCGACGTACGCGGTGGCGCATGAAGGTAGATGTCGGGGAGCAGGATCGGCGCGGCGGGCCACACCGTCATTTCTTAGTCGAGGGTTTAGCCGGGTCGGTCGCCTTGGTGGCGCGGGCTGCGGCTGCTGTTGCTGCGGCGGCTTTGCGTTTGTCGGCGGCGGCCTTGCGGGCTCGCGCATCGGGGCCGGTAGGCTTGTCCGGGGTGACTTTAGTGAAGGCGGCTCCGGCGGCTGTCTTGCTGGCGGCGTGTAGGCTGACTTCCAGCGTGCGGTTAATGAACGCTTGGCGAAGCGCGTCCAATGGGCCGGAGACCGCGGTAGGGCAAGGTCGGCAGAAACCCTCGTGGGCCAGCTCAGCAAAGACGCGGTCCGCATATGTGCTCGTTTGTCCGCCCTTGGTGAGGCGGAGGAAGCCCAATCGAGTACGGGCGGCCTCCTCCGTCGCTGTGTGGGTGCGATGACCCGCTCGGATGAGGGCAATCGCTGCCGCCTGCTCTGTCGGTAGAGGTGGGCCGTGCGACAGCGTGTCCAAAGCCTCGCCAATTGCCGCGTTGGCGCAACTGTCGAAGACGGCATAGAACCCGATGTGTAGGTATTCGTCGTATGCCGATTGGGTGCGTTTGTCACTTAGAGCTCGGGCAGTGTCGTTTGTGAGAGTCCACAGACGTGGCTCCTCGACGTCGCGAGGGGGACGTTCGAGGCCGGTCGGGATGACCTCGCCGTAGTAGGCGAAGTCGACGAAATCGGACGCGGAGGGGTCAGGATCGTCGTCGAGCATGTCGATAGGTGGCTCAGGGGCCGCCTTACCACCCTCCGTCGCTAGGGTCGCGTCGGCGGGAATGGACTATTGTTGAACAATAGTAGCATGTGTAGCTGTCGTCTGCTGGAGCTGGGCGAGTAAGGCAGCGTTAGCCGCCAAAAACTGCTTAGTGATCCGTTGTTCCGATGCTAAAACTGCCGTACGAATCTGTTCGGCTGTGCGTTGTTCGACTGAGGTAGCGTGAGGGTCGGCCGCAGCGGCGGACGTAGACTGCTCGGGCTGCATGTTGTGGAACTGCGTAGCTGAACGAGGGGAAGTGTCGCGTGACGCTCGAGTGCGCAGGGGACGATGGTAAACTGACACCATGCTCGACTACTAGAGTCGAGAGTGCATTCGCGCGAAGCCTAGATTGGCTGAGCGCGAAAGCATAGAGTGCCTAGGCTCGTGGCTAGCTACGGCTTATAAGGCTCGGGCTAGCTAGAGCTGACCGTTGGGGAAGTCGTTGGTCGTTAGTTGCGTCTAATTGCAAGGCGAGGCGGTTGCCTTGCGGGTGCGACGCGCCGCCTTTTAACGGTGCCAATAACCGCTAGTGTTACTGTCCCGTACACATGGAAATTGGATATGCAAACCTCTAACTAGATTCAAATCAATCTGACCATTTAAGTAAAGAATTTTTCTTGTAAGAATTTTTGATGTTTATTTAAGTAAAGACATACATCAGGACTGGGTACCTGTACGGGTACCTTTTATATTTAAGCTTATATTTCATCAGCACCATCCCGGCCAAGGGGGCTACAGGTAGGGTTCGGAACTTGCTTGCAAAACGCCGCGAGTACAGGTTCTGGGCTTACCTGCCAGTCCCATATCCCCGGGCGCAGAAAAAAAGAAAAAGTACAAGTACAAGTACCTGTACATGTAGGGTTCGAACCTTTGATGAACAGGTGCCGTCGTAGGTTGTTAACGTCGTACGTTATTCCCGCACGACCAGTACCTGTACTTGTACATGTTGACAATGCTGCTTGATCAAAATATGAACAACAACATCACAAACGAATTGCGAGGGCTTCAGGAAAGGGCCGGCCGGCCGGCCCGGGTACGGTAGTCAGGGTTGACAAAATTTGAACAACATCATTATGTGTCCGTAGGCAGCATTTTGTTCGTTGACCTACTTTTGTTCCGAGCCGGCGTTTTTGGGTGATGTGCGACGTGAATTCATGCAAAGTCTTTCTGCTGCTTAATGGTGCTTTGGGTTCCTATCTCCGCGACGCTTTTCAGGAGGGCAGTGCCGACGCTGTGGCATGCCTTCCTGTTCCTCGGGCTTACGTTTTTCCTCTTTTCTTCTTTTTGCTTGGTGGCCTCCACTGTTTTTTCTTGTAAGCAATTTACTGCAAGCGATAACAATAACATCACTGACGAATTGCGAGGCCCGCACTGCCGCAGGAGATTTGGCAACAGCCCAGCGCAGTCAACCGCGGGGAAAGAAAGAGGTAGCGTCAGGGCTACGCAAGCGGCCTGGGTTGGCGGTTGTTGATCCTGTCCCAGTGTCTAGCTATGCCATTCTGGATATTCGGCTTTGGAAGCCTGGTGTCGCGCCCAGGTGCGGCTCTTCGGTGGTCTAGCGCTATATGGTTTGCTGGCCTGGGGCGGTTTCAGCGGCGCCACCTCCCCGACATAACCCGACGCATACAGCAAAGGTCAAATAGTGACAGCGCACCATGACGTGACCCCTCCCTCCGCAGGGTTTGAATATGCGGACAAGGTGGTGGGCTACGTGAAAGACTACCGCCGAGTATTCTACCAGGGTAGTACCGGTGCGTGAGAGGCCGACAAGCAGACGAGGCCGCCCCGTCGCATTGCCCTGTCACCTTCATTGCTTACTTATTTACAGACTTACGCTCAGGTGTGCTGCACTCGCAGACCACCGCGGCGTGCCGGACGCCCCAGGGCGAACCGTCACGCTCGAGCCCTGCGTTGGACAGCGGTGTTGGGGCGCTGCTTTTCTGTGCAGGGGTAGCGCCGAGTTTGAGGAGCGGGTGATGAAGGTGAGTGAGCCGCCGCGCCACCCACCTCGCCTTCCGTACTTTTGGGTCACGTAAATATGTAACATGTACCCGTATGGCGTCAGTCGTAAACTGAACACAGGAAAGTCCGTCTGCCTTAGAACCCTACGACGCTCGCGGGATGCTGGCCGCTTTTGGGTTCCAACTGTTAGTATTTGTGATTCACTGTCGATATTTCTGCCTGGATTGATGCAACTCGTAGTGTGGATTCGTTGGTTGGCAAATTGTATTTTGTTCAAACATATCATTGTCTTCAGGGTCTATCAATGTTGCAATCATTCGAGGCCCATAATTGTGCCTTATCAATGCCTTTCTGCTGATTTCGCGCACACACACACACACACGCGCACACACACACACACACACACACACACACACACATACGCACGCACACGCACCAGTGAACCACACGCACCACACACACACACACACACATACGCACGCACACGCACCAGTGAACCACACGCACCACACACACACACACACACACACACACACACACACACACACCAGTGAACCACACGCACCACACACACACACACACACACTCTCTCTCTCTCTCTCTCTCTCTCTCACTCACCCATACACACACACACACACACACACGCACACACACACACATTGTCTCTCCATAGATTTTTAATGATGTAGATACGCCCTGTCTAACTCACCCTATATTTTTTTGTAATCACTGTAGTAATACTCCTCTACCCATCGCAACGATGCGCAGTAGTTGAAGACATATCCAAATCCATTTCCCAAAAAGTGTTATCCATCTGTATTTTTCAAACCATGAGATCGCATTTGTGGCACCGAATTCAATCGAGCTGATGATTCGACCGACCGACCGACAGATTTTAGCAAATCAACGAAGTCGTCGGACTATGTTTAATTACATTACTATTTTGCTCATTTACATCGTTATTCGTAGTATCTTGCTTTTTTGCTTTGGTTCTGCTCCACAACCTGTCGTAGCGGAGCATTTGTTGCTTGGGGTAAATTTAATGCATATGCGTCCATATCATTGTGTGTGTGTGTGTGTGTGTGTGTGTGTGTGTGTGTGTGTGTGTGTGTGTGTGTGTGTGTGTGTGTGTGTGTGTGGAATTTACTATCCTATGCGCAATTGAATATAAGGATTTAGCATACGTTTACAATTATGAATGATGCACATGGTTGGATTACATAACGTAGTAAGTAACCGTGTTTAGGCCATAATGGTGAACAGCCGTAAAGTCTGTGCCTATCAGAACGGTTCTGACGCCGGGTTGTTGCCACAGGAACTGGAGTGGCGGGAGAAGCAGTACGACCACCGCGCATACGTGGATGTGTTCACCGACAGCGAGGAGCGGCCCACCGTGCCTGGCGCCCTCACCTTCATCGCCACCCCCGACACGCTCGCCAACCCCAACTACCTTGGCCCTGCTCCGCTGGACGCGATCGCGCGTCAGATAGCCACCTCCCGCGGCCCGTCCGGCCCAAACTACGAGTATCTCTTCAGCATCGCCGACGCTATGCGAGAGGTGACCTCCCTCCGCTCTCCATCCCTCCGAAGTTCACAAATGCCATATCGATAGCGTCATCCAATTTGGGAAGCTGCTGTTTATGGCCGGCGTGATATTATTATTGCTCTTTTTATGTCAACTTTTTATTTTCCGTGCATGTCTTCCTCGAACGTTTGTGATTTTATTCGTCAATTTAGTAAAAAGTGAGGTCAATCATTGCCGAGAACACCGGTTTCCGGGCCTCGGAAACTCCAATAAAACAAGTCGTCTCACCCCTCACCTGTCCGCCCCCTTGCCCGCCCTTCTCTAAGATTCAAGCCGAAGATGCGGAGCTATACGAGCTAGAAGCAATGGTCCAGGCGCTAATGCAGGCGAATACAGGGCCGTGAGGCCATCGTACCCCAAATAACTCGGCCCCAACACGCGTTAGTGGTCGAAGAAACCTCGATTCATTATTTAATTAAAGTGGAACATGAAAATAACTCGACAAGATCCGATAACGCAGCGCAGGCCGCTGAAGGATACTGCGACCTTATAGCTGGCCGCTGATTTCCCTCCCTTCCCTCTCGTTTGCATAGCGGCCCTCACATTCGCCATCTTCCTTTCATCCCTTTGATCATATCACGCTGCTTTTTGCCGTCCCCCAAGTCCACCGCGTGCTCCATCTTGCTCAGCGACTTCTGCCCCGGAAGCTGCCCCGGCATCTGTTTCGGCGTCAGCCCGCGCCTGCTATCTTCCATACGCGCCAGATTTGCGAATAGGTCCTTCCCTAGCTCCTCCACCTCCTGCACACCACAATGCTCAGTCCCAGCAACGCCCCTCCTCTCTGCACACACACACAAACACACACACACACACACACACACACACACACACACACAGCAATTGGACACCGAACCATGCAAGATAAACACACAAGCGCGCGCTGGCACACTCACAGAAAGATGTGCATGCACAACTTTATGCATGCCCTTGCGCACACACACATAAACAGATAGACATACACACAGAGACACACAAACAAAATTCCCCAGGCGCGTTCGTTTACACACACAATTACAACACACACACGCATACACCAACACAGACAGCGTACATACAAGCGCTTGAGCACAAATGCGCGCAAGCAACACACACACACACACACACACACACACACACACACACACACACATATTATACAATCCTCCATTACTAATACATAAAATGCACAATTTACATACTTGCGCGCCCCCACAGAAACGGAGGACATACAGCAGACACAGACACACAGCTCCCACAATCCATTAACACCCACATACGATTACATCTACATACACACCTGCACACGCATAATTGCAAACCCAAAAATGATTAACACCCATACACATACTCACCACCAAACCGACACACACCCACACACACACCCACGGACACACTCCCTCACTCATTACCCATCCACACACTACATGGCCCCCACCTGCTGATGCACCGAGTCTGCCGTCTTCCGCTTCGTCTTGGGCGCGCAAGTATGTAAATTGTGCATTTTATGTATTAGTAATGGAGGATTGTATAATATGTGTGTGTGTGTGTGTGTGTGTGTGTGTGTGTGTGTGTGTGTGTGTTGCTTGCGCGCATTTGTGCTCAAGCGCTTGTATGTACGCTGTCTGTGTTGGTGTATGCGTGTGTGTGTTGTAATTGTGTGTGTAAACGAACGCGCCTGGGGAATTTTGTTTGTGTGTCTCTGTGTGTATGTCTATCTGTTTATGTGTGTGTGCGCAAGGGCATGCATAAAGTTGTGCATGCACATCTTTCTGTGAGTGTGCCAGCGCGCGCTTGTGTGTTTATCTTGCATGGTTCGGTGTCCAATTGCTGTGTGTGTGTGTGTGTGTGTGTGTGTGTGTGTGTGTGTTTGTGTGTGTGTATACGAGCGCGCACAAACGTGCGCTTGTGAATCTCATGTGAGTGAGCTTTGTGCGTGTGTGTATGTGTGTTGCGCATGCTTAATTGCGCGGTAATGCATGAAATTAGACAGGCGCACACTTACGTGCGTGTGCGCTCGCGTATGTGCAACTTTGTGTATGTCTGTGTGCGTGTATGTGCTGGCGTAGGTGAATGTGTGTGCGCGGCCATTCATGAAATTATAAATGCATACACAAATGTGTGTGTGTGTGTGTGTGTGTGATTGTGTGCGTGTGTGAACTGATGAGTGGGTTGGGCAGAGAGGAGGGGCGTTGCTGGGACTGAGCATTGTGGTGTGCAGGAGGTGGAGGAGCTAGGGAAGGACCTATTCGCAAATCTGGCGCGTATGGAAGATAGCAGGCGCGGGCTGACGCCGAAACAGATGCCGGGGCAGCTTCCGGGGCAGAAGTCGCTGAGCAAGATGGAGCACGCGGTGGACTTGGGGGACGGCAAAAAGCAGCGTGATATGATCAAAGGGATGAAAGGAAGATGGCGAATGTGAGGGCCGCTATGCAAACGAGAGGGAAGGGAGGGAAATCAGCGGCCAGCTATAAGGTCGCAGTATCCTTCAGCGGCCTGCGCTGCGTTATCGGATCTTGTCGAGTTATTTTCATGTTCCACTTTAATTAAATAATGAATCGAGGTTTCTTCGACCACTAACGCGTGTTGGGGCCGAGTTATTTGGGGTACGATGGCCTCACGGCCCTGTATTCGCCTGCATTAGCGCCTGGACCATTGCTTCTAGCTCGTATAGCTCCGCATCTTCGGCTTGAATCTTAGAGAAGGGCGGGCAAGGGGGCGGACAGGTGAGGGGTGAGACGACTTGTTTTATTGGAGTTTCCGAGGCCCGGAAACCGGTGTTCTCGGCAATGATTGACCTCACTTTTTACTAAATTGACGAATAAAATCACAAACGTTCGAGGAAGACATGCACGGAAAATAAAAAGTTGACATAAAAAGAGCAATAATAATATCACGCCGGCCATAAACAGCAGCTTCCCAAATTGGATGACGCTATCGATATGGCATTTGTGAACTTCGGAGGGATGGAGAGCGGAGGGAGGTCACCTCTCGCATAGCGTCGGCGATGCTGAAGAGATACTCGTAGTTTGGGCCGGACGGGCCGCGGGAGGTGGCTATCTGACGCGCGATCGCGTCCAGCGGAGCAGGGCCAAGGTAGTTGGGGTTGGCGAGCGTGTCGGGGGTGGCGATGAAGGTGAGGGCGCCAGGCACGGTGGGCCGCTCCTCGCTGTCGGTGAACACATCCACGTATGCGCGGTGGTCGTACTGCTTCTCCCGCCACTCCAGTTCCTGTGGCAACAACCCGGCGTCAGAACCGTTCTGATAGGCACAGACTTTACGGCTGTTCACCATTATGGCCTAAACACGGTTACTTACTACGTTATGTAATCCAACCATGTGCATCATTCATAATTGTAAACGTATGCTAAATCCTTATATTCAATTGCGCATAGGATAGTAAATTCCACACACACACACACACACACACACACACACACACACACACACACACACACACACACACACACACACACACACACAATGATATGGACGCATATGCATTAAATTTACCCCAAGCAACAAATGCTCCGCTACGACAGGTTGTGGAGCAGAACCAAAGCAAAAAAGCAAGATACTACGAATAACGATGTAAATGAGCAAAATAGTAATGTAATTAAACATAGTCCGACGACTTCGTTGATTTGCTAAAATCTGTCGGTCGGTCGGTCGAATCATCAGCTCGATTGAATTCGGTGCCACAAATGCGATCTCATGGTTTGAAAAATACAGATGGATAACACTTTTTGGGAAATGGATTTGGATATGTCTTCAACTACTGCGCATCGTTGCGATGGGTAGAGGAGTATTACTACAGTGATTACAAAAAAATATAGGGTGAGTTAGACAGGGCGTATCTACATCATTAAAAATCTATGGAGAGACAATGTGTGTGTGTGTGCGTGTGTGTGTGTGTGTGTGTGTATGGGTGAGTGAGAGAGAGAGAGAGAGAGAGAGAGAGTGTGTGTGTGTGTGTGTGTGGTGCGTGTGGTTCACTGGTGTGTGTGTGTGTGTGTGTGTGTGTGTGTGTGTGTGTGTGGTGCGTGTGGTTCACTGGTGCGTGTGCGTGCGTATGTGTGTGTGTGTGTGTGTGGTGCGTGTGGTTCACTGGTGCGTGTGCGTGCGTATGTGTGTGTGTGTGTGTGTGTGTGTGTGTGTGTGCGCGTGTGTGTGTGTGTGTGCGCGAAATCAGCAGAAAGGCATTGATAAGGCACAATTATGGGCCTCGAATGATTGCAACATTGATAGACCCTGAAGACAATGATATGTTTGAACAAAATACAATTTGCCAACCAACGAATCCACACTACGAGTTGCATCAATCCAGGCAGAAATATCGACAGTGAATCACAAATACTAACAGTTGGAACCCAAAAGCGGCCAGCATCCCGCGAGCGTCGTAGGGTTCTAAGGCAGACGGACTTTCCTGTGTTCAGTTTACGACTGACGCCATACGGGTACATGTTACATATTTACGTGACCCAAAAGTACGGAAGGCGAGGTGGGTGGCGCGGCGGCTCACTCACCTTCATCACCCGCTCCTCAAACTCGGCGCTACCCCTGCACAGAAAAGCAGCGCCCCAACACCGCTGTCCAACGCAGGGCTCGAGCGTGACGGTTCGCCCTGGGGCGTCCGGCACGCCGCGGTGGTCTGCGAGTGCAGCACACCTGAGCGTAAGTCTGTAAATAAGTAAGCAATGAAGGTGACAGGGCAATGCGACGGGGCGGCCTCGTCTGCTTGTCGGCCTCTCACGCACCGGTACTACCCTGGTAGAATACTCGGCGGTAGTCTTTCACGTAGCCCACCACCTTGTCCGCATATTCAAACCCTGCGGAGGGAGGGGTCACGTCATGGTGCGCTGTCACTATTTGACCTTTGCTGTATGCGTCGGGTTATGTCGGGGAGGTGGCGCCGCTGAAACCGCCCCAGGCCAGCAAACCATATAGCGCTAGACCACCGAAGAGCCGCACCTGGGCGCGACACCAGGCTTCCAAAGCCGAATATCCAGAATGGCATAGCTAGACACTGGGACAGGATCAACAACCGCCAACCCAGGCCGCTTGCGTAGCCCTGACGCTACCTCTTTCTTTCCCCGCGGTTGACTGCGCTGGGCTGTTGCCAAATCTCCTGCGGCAGTGCGGGCCTCGCAATTCGTCAGTGATGTTATTGTTATCGCTTGCAGTAAATTGCTTACAAGAAAAAACAGTGGAGGCCACCAAGCAAAAAGAAGAAAAGAGGAAAAACGTAAGCCCGAGGAACAGGAAGGCATGCCACAGCGTCGGCACTGCCCTCCTGAAAAGCGTCGCGGAGATAGGAACCCAAAGCACCATTAAGCAGCAGAAAGACTTTGCATGAATTCACGTCGCACATCACCCAAAAACGCCGGCTCGGAACAAAAGTAGGTCAACGAACAAAATGCTGCCTACGGACACATAATGATGTTGTTCAAATTTTGTCAACCCTGACTACCGTACCCGGGCCGGCCGGCCGGCCCTTTCCTGAAGCCCTCGCAATTCGTTTGTGATGTTGTTGTTCATATTTTGATCAAGCAGCATTGTCAACATGTACAAGTACAGGTACTGGTCGTGCGGGAATAACGTACGACGTTAACAACCTACGACGGCACCTGTTCATCAAAGGTTCGAACCCTACATGTACAGGTACTTGTACTTGTACTTTTTCTTTTTTTCTGCGCCCGGGGATATGGGACTGGCAGGTAAGCCCAGAACCTGTACTCGCGGCGTTTTGCAAGCAAGTTCCGAACCCTACCTGTAGCCCCCTTGGCCGGGATGGTGCTGATGAAATATAAGCTTAAATATAAAAGGTACCCGTACAGGTACCCAGTCCTGATGTATGTCTTTACTTAAATAAACATCAAAAATTCTTACAAGAAAAATTCTTTACTTAAATGGTCAGATTGATTTGAATCTAGTTAGAGGTTTGCATATCCAATTTCCATGTGTACGGGACAGTAACACTAGCGGTTATTGGCACCGTTAAAAGGCGGCGCGTCGCACCCGCAAGGCAACCGCCTCGCCTTGCAATTAGACGCAACTAACGACCAACGACTTCCCCAACGGTCAGCTCTAGCTAGCCCGAGCCTTATAAGCCGTAGCTAGCCACGAGCCTAGGCACTCTATGCTTTCGCGCTCAGCCAATCTAGGCTTCGCGCGAATGCACTCTCGACTCTAGTAGTCGAGCATGGTGTCAGTTTACCATCGTCCCCTGCGCACTCGAGCGTCACGCGACACTTCCCCTCGTTCAGCTACGCAGTTCCACAACATGCAGCCCGAGCAGTCTACGTCCGCCGCTGCGGCCGACCCTCACGCTACCTCAGTCGAACAACGCACAGCCGAACAGATTCGTACGGCAGTTTTAGCATCGGAACAACGGATCACTAAGCAGTTTTTGGCGGCTAACGCTGCCTTACTCGCCCAGCTCCAGCAGACGACAGCTACACATGCTACTATTGTTCAACAATAGTCCATTCCCGCCGACGCGACCCTAGCGACGGAGGGTGGTAAGGCGGCCCCTGAGCCACCTATCGACATGCTCGACGACGATCCTGACCCCTCCGCGTCCGATTTCGTCGACTTCGCCTACTACGGCGAGGTCATCCCGACCGGCCTCGAACGTCCCCCTCGCGACGTCGAGGAGCCACGTCTGTGGACTCTCACAAACGACACTGCCCGAGCTCTAAGTGACAAACGCACCCAATCGGCATACGACGAATACCTACACATCGGGTTCTATGCCGTCTTCGACAGTTGCGCCAACGCGGCAATTGGCGAGGCTTTGGACACGCTGTCGCACGGCCCACCTCTACCGACAGAGCAGGCGGCAGCGATTGCCCTCATCCGAGCGGGTCATCGCACCCACACAGCGACGGAGGAGGCCGCCCGTACTCGATTGGGCTTCCTCCGCCTCACCAAGGGCGGACAAACGAGCACATATGCGGACCGCGTCTTTGCTGAGCTGGCCCACGAGGGTTTCTGCCGACCTTGCCCTACCGCGGTCTCCGGCCCATTGGACGCGCTTCGCCAAGCGTTCATTAACCGCACGCTGGAAGTCAGCCTACACGCCGCCAGCAAGACAGCCGCCGGAGCCGCCTTCACTAAAGTCACCCCGGACAAGCCTACCGGCCCCGATGCGCGAGCCCGCAAGGCCGCCGCCGACAAACGCAAAGCCGCCGCAGCAACAGCAGCCGCAGCCCGCGCCACCAAGGCGACCGACCCGGCTAAACCCTCGACTAAGAAATGACGGTGTGGCCCGCCGCGCCGATCCTGCTCCCCGACATCTACCTTCATGCGCCGACG